>RJWT010005180.1:0-31522 GCA_004365215.1 Cuniculus paca | reverse complement strand
AGACTTTCACTAAATTTTTTGTTGCTGCTCCACCTAGGCTGCCCCTGTCCCAAGTATCTTTGAGTCTTGAAGACTGTGGTGTTGTTTCTCCAGGAGAAAGCTTCCCATCTTCTGCTGAGCACAGGAATGGATTGCTATGGGTAGAAGAGGTGATTCTGTGTCCCCAGTTATTCTAGACACCACTGTATACAGAGCTCTACCTGATCCTGCTGCTTCAGCTCCATGACTGTATCCACTTCTGTGGGTACTAGGAGCCCTGAAGGACAGAATCAAATGGGCTAGCTTCTCATTTCTTCCCTCTGCAAGTATTTGAGGATAATCCCTTTCTTTATGCTCTATCTGCCTGTCTTCACTTTTCTGAAGCATTTTGAGCCTATCTTGTCCACTGTTTTCTCCTTCCTAATCTTCTTCATTTTCGTTGGCTAACAACTTTTAAAATTCTTTCACTGTTATCACAGTGGGTTTTGGGGATGTGATCAACCTACCGTCTTTGTCCATAAGTCCTTTTGGCTTATTACTTATTATTACCAGTCTTGCATATTACCGATCTTATACATATAAATGCTCATGTATGAATATTTTCTTAAATATAAGGATTAATACAGAGATTGAGTATGAAGATTAGCAAACAAAATTCTTTATGCTGTAATTTTCAAATTACGAAGTATTTTTTTCAGTAGTAGCAGAGGACGGGTTACACTTCACTGATATTAGATGACCTGCAAATACAAGGCAAAAGACGCTAAGTTTAAAAGAGATGTGGAGTTGCTCAAGAATGCCATGAAAATGAAGGAGGGTGCCCTCTTATGGCCAGAAAGGTTTCTTGGAAGAAGATGAGAAGGCAGAAGCCAGGAAAGGGTACGATTTCCAGTTGGAATAAATGGCAAATATGGCTAATTCGCTCCCCTCTACCCAGTGAAGCTATGCGCTGAGTAGCGTCAGTCCAGGACTTGAGTTAGAGGCAGTAGCTAGGAGTTTGTGGCCTAGACATCATGGAGTTTTCATGGATCCATTAGAATAAACTGTCAGACAGCTTCTTCAGCGATCAAGAAAGAATCTAAACTACTGTTTACTAGCAACCTGCTGGTTCACAGATGCTGTTTACCATGCAAAATGTAGTTCTGATTAAAACAGGGAAATAAAATCAAAATAAAAAGGTGGTAACTGTGTGTTATGAGTTTCATAGTTGTACATCTATATAGTTGTAACTTCTTAATAGGGGTAAACACCAGATTCTAGTCTTCAACAGCATGTGGAACCAGTGTTCTGGTATCCTCAATATTTTTACAGCCTTTCTTTTTCCCCTTTTAATCTTTGATTATTTTACAAGTCAGTCATCATCTCTGAAGTCCTTCATCTAGCCACAACTCTATGCCAGCCCATGAGGGGACTATTCATGTTCATTCATCAATGCTTGCTGAATCTCTACCATGCAGCCAACACTAATAGGAAATGGTTTCCACCGTCCAAGAGGTTTGGTAGCAGTCAGAGTAACAGGAGAGCAAAGTGCAGAAAATTATTAACAATAATTATTTCCAACTCTTTTGTTCAGAGTTGGAAAAGCAGAGCATATTCACAGTTAGGGGAAGCATTGGATGCTTATAAGATAGGACAAGGTACAAAGTAAGATAGCACAAATCAGGTATCCTAGTGCTATCAAGGGATCAGACTGGGGTGTGAGGAATCCCAGAAGGAGTAGAGAAGGGCCTGAGTGCATTGCTGGGTAGCAGTAGGGGATTCGGATGCTTCAAGAGCACTACATGCTTTTGTGAACTTTGGGTGAAAGCATCAATGTCCAGTTGGGTGGGGAGGACATGGCAGGAAAAGCTTACACTGAAAGGCTCAGTGAACTGTGCCTATGGTTCTGGGGATTGTGTTTGCTCATTTAGAGGTCATAGGGCACTAGAGGGAGCTACCTAGTGTGTGAGACCTAAGGAGAAGGAGCAAGTGTATTCCTGGGGGTCCTGGCCCTACAGGAAAACCTGGGGATTGAGGATAAGGCAGGTAGGTGGACCAGACTATCAAAAAATCATTGAAAATCTAGGCCTGTATACTGGCCATCCCTATTTTTTTCCCTCTACAATTCTTCAGACTCTCTTAGGGGTAATGGCAGGATGAGAGAGTGAATCTTAATTAAGGTTTTCTCATGGCCCATCCTTGCTTTCTTCAGAGGGCTCCACTTTTAAATCTGTTGCATATATTGGAGTCTTATGTTAGAATCTTTTTCTTTAAAAATGTAGTTGGGTGACCAGATGCTTGCATAGCATCTGTTCAACGTACAAAGCCCTGGGTTCAATCTTCAGTACAGAAAAAAAAAGTCAATGTGTGGAGGGAGAAAGAAAAGAAGATGGAAAAATGATACCTACAGTGTTTTTGGAAAGAATATAAATGAAAGGACTAAGATAATCTTTTGTGGGAATTTTAAGGTAGAGAGAAACTAAACGGCAAATAGGGAAAGATATTTTGAGTGAAGGAAATAGTGTAGACAAAGACAAGAAGACACAATTGAGTATGTTTTGTGTAAGTTCCAGGGAAACAGTTCCATGGCCGAAGCAGTGGTCACGTTGAAGAGTTTGAATTTATTCCGTCAGGCAATGCCATGTCTCTTAGAAATGAGGTGGGATGGAAAGTGTGATGATTATGTAACTCATGAGACCGTTGTTCAAAGCATAGAAGATTTGGATGAATTCATGGAGCCATCACATTTTTCTTGGCCCTGGTCCCTACCCAGAACCCCATGACAATATCTCCAGTTTCTTTGTTTGCAGAAATTCTGGCCATAGTGCATCAAGGAAAAAAAAGAAAACTTTGTTGGAAAAATATTGATCAACATCATCATCTCTTGAGCAACAAGCAAATTATAATAATTGAAAGTTCCATGGTATCTCATGGGTTTTCAGAATCGTGCATAAACATTTACAGTCCTTTCAACTTGGACAAATCTATGGGCTACTGCTCTGTCTTTGGACCAAGTGCTTGGTGGGATAATCACTCAGTCCCTCCTCTTTTGGCCAACACAATGCTATTAACCATGTGATCTACACACATTGTTGGTGTGTCCTTGTCATTGGAATGTTTTGCTCATTGCCAGAAGAGTGATGTATCCCTGAGAGAGGGGAAATACATACCCATTTCTCAATAGGCAAAAGACATTTAATAAATCAGGAGTATGCAGTATGGCAAAGGCAGTAATGGAGAATACTTATACTTGAACTACTATTGTTAGGACTGAGGAGTGGTCAGAAGCAGGAATTTTTATTCTAACAAACCTCAGCTACTCTCAGCAGGATGGAGTATTCTTCATTCTTCAGTCTTGGAACCTGTTTCCAATCTTATTATTTATTAGCCTGAGGAATATTGTCATAATGTTTAACAGTGTTTGTGATATTAAAATATATTACATATTTGATCTTCTCAAAAGGGGAGTGTGTCTACTCAGGGAAATTAGACACGATACCATTGGGAACTGGGGCTCCTTTATGTGTTTTAGATGGTGGGAATCTGTAGAATTCAATAATCTGCAGTCTTAGTCTTGTCTAGTAGGTGGAAAAGGATGCCCCCCTGTAGTGAAATCGTGGTCTGTTCATATGGGACATCCCAAAAAGGTGGTCCATTCATGGGTGAAAGAGCTCTTGGAAGTAAAAAGGAAGTGGGCAAATCCATTTGTAAGTGAAAGGAAGTTGTCCGGGTTTACTCTGTTTTGGGAGGAGAAAAATATGAAAATAAATCATGCTTATGTTCTGAAGTTGCAGTTTTTCTTCAGATTACAATTTTTAAAATCTTGATTTCCTTATGCCTTTTCTAGTTTTCCCTTTTTCTATCCTATATTTCCTTCAGTCCCTTATTCTTAAGGGCGTGCAGAAGTTCATCTTCAGTAACTGCTTCAGGCTGAGAAAGAACACTGAATATTTGTTTCCATTTTTTGAGGAACCACCTTCTCTCTATAGTCAAACCAAAGCCAAGATCTCTGCAGCCTCCCTGCCTCTTCTTAGGTCCCTTTGTGGTCACCAAGGTAAACATCACCACACTGAGAATGAAGGGCCCCCTGAGGTGGACATGGGAACTGAACCCAACCTTTAAAAATAAGTTTTCAGGTTCTCTGACTTCTGTCATGGAAAAAGAATTTTCAGGACATGTCAGTAGGCAAGAGGCATGAGAAGGATTTATTAGAAGCAGATATAGGACACACTCAGAACAGAGCAGGGGTGCTCAGAGAAATGAGGCACACCTTAGTGACTTTCTGTTATATTTTCTTTTTATTATTGTAACCTAATATCCATTATATTCTTCCACTTTTCAAAGCATTTCAACAGTTTATACCTCATAGGAACAGAATCTCTGTGTAGTTTTTTTTTTCATTGCCTTGAAGTATACTGAACTGTACACATACAATTTGTATGTTAAAGTTGTGAGATTTCTGTAAATCAAGTGTAGACTAATAAAACTTCATCTAACAAGTTATATGCTACTAAACAAAGTACTGTAAATTCATTTTAAAAATCAGTCTTTAAAGCATTAAAAATAAGTGTTGATATCACATCTGGGTAGGTAGCTCGGTTACTTTTCTCGTGGCTGGGACAAAACACCTGACACTCGAAGTGAAGCAAGGAAAGGTTTATTTAGCTTACAGTTTCTGGAGATTTCAGTCCATAATCAGCTAGCTCCAAGGCAGGGTGGCATGGCACTGGGGCAACACTTCAAGGCAGCAGCCAGAGCAAAAGAGAAAAGGCAAAAACAAACCTCTTCTCCTCCCTTATATGGTGCACAGCACCCCCCCTTTCAGGGTGGGTTTAACACTCACAAAATCTTCTTTCCCTCCTTTGCATAGGATGAGGGTATTTACAAAGTAAGAACCCTGGCTCCCTGCTGAGTCTCTCAGTTAAACTTCTAAACTACTCAAGTTGACACAATGTATCAACCATAAGAGTAGGTAATTTTTAACATGATATAGGTAGACTCATCATGTTGGAATTTTATTTATGATGCATCAACAACAATGGGGTGTTTGTTAAGCAAAATCTGTGTGTATACCAGTGTGATAATTGGTACGTGTAAACATAAAAGAATCATGACATGATCTTTGCCCTCTGAAACCTTTCAATCTACTTAAAGGGGCAAGTTGAACATAAATAAAAATTGACAACCTAGAATTCCTATGACAAAAATTGTGGAAAATTTGAAAGCCAAAAAAGGAAGAGGTCTGGGACATTCTGTAATCAGTATAATCATCATGAGGGAGGTGACACTTGACTTAAGTTTCAAAGCCACAGGTACTTACCTTCTTTCGGGGAAGAAGATGTTCTTAAAAAATAAAAGCAACGCAAAGGCAGAGATAGAAATAAACATAGTCGATCAATCTAAACTTTGTAAAGATTTGGTGATCAAAAGCAATGAGAATCAGTTAAGTGTCTTCCATAGGTTTTAAACTATTTGATTCTTAAATATATGTGACTATCAAACATTATAATCAGTGTCTGACTTTGATTAACAAACATTTTCAAATCTATTTGACAATATTTGTAATGTATGGAGTATAAATTTTTATGCTAAACAATATGTTAAAACTATAATATATAGGGTGAAGAACTCCTGGTCTTATCCTTGAAAATTTTGTTGCCTTGTTAGAAAGCATGGTATGAACAAATAAAATTATTAAGTATATCATCAAAGCAAGGTCACTCAAATATTCTCTAAATTATGAAATTCAATTTAAATTGGAAGTGTATAAAGATTTCCCCATATAGGAGTTATTTCTCCACGTACCCAACCCTCTATTTATACCCCCATAGCTCTTTCCAACAACCAGGGTAGATTGATGGTGTTCTGCCTGATAGAAGCTATCATGAGGCATTGCCAATCCTGCAGCTATCTCTCATTGACTCTTACTTCCTTTCAAGGTCAATAAACACATACTGTGGCCATCTCATAATTCCCACCTCCTCTCTTCTTGATCCTTCTTCTGATCCTATTAATCATTCACTTATGAAGGCTGATAAAAATAATGATATAGGGATGATATAGGACCTCCAAATAATCAAAATAATATAAGGGAAATATTTTAATTGTCAACATGCTAGATGTCTACTATGCGAAGTTTGTATTCCCCAAAATCAAAGATTGAATTCTAAGGAACAATAGAGGTTAAGAGTAGGAAATGTTTATTGAGGAAAAGATGGCTTTTGTCTAAGACAGACACAAAGAGATCTAGAAAGTGGGTTCCACAGACCCCACTTCTCAGGGGAAGCTTTATAGAGTAAAACCACGAGGTGGTACAAAATCATGAGGTGGGTACAAAATCATGAGGTGGTTATAAGGCGGGACAAACTATGATGAACCAGTAAGATTGTAGGTATAGTTGCTTAGGTAATGTTGACCAATGGGGTAGCAAGTCATGCAGCAAGTGTGCATGGAAAGAACAAAGACCTTTCTGGAAGGGATGGGTCAAGGTCCTGGTCCCCCACCCAGGTGACTGATGCCCACAATGCTTATAATATTGATCATGATTGTTTACCCCTAGGGGAAGTAGGTAGGTATAATAATTCCATCTTTGACTTGAAGTCTGGCCTTCAATGCACCTCCACTCACAGTTACAATGTATTCTCATCTTCTGCACTGACTTCTTCCAGGGCCCAGCCTATAATATTTACCAAATCTATAATATTTCTACCTAACTTAGCTGTCTATAATAATATGATGTGCTTAAATTTAAAAAGAAATTATTTTAAACTAAAAGACAATTGCCATTAATCCCTCAGGATACTTCCCCCCCCACTTCAAACATACTTATCCCATTGCTCTTGTCACTTTCTGAAGCAGTTCTGGAAGTCCTCTTGTGAGTGTCTTTATGAGGTGTGATAAAAACTACAGTGAATGCTGCTGCCAGATACTAACGGAAAGGCAGGCTTGTAAAAATATTAGTGTGTCCTCATCTACCTTATTTACTGAATCTGGCACCAGGGAACTTCTGGTTCTTTCCCAAAGTCAAAATGACCTTGACAAATAAATGTTTTGAGTCAATTCAGGACATGGAGGTATCCGTGACAGTGCAACGAAAGACCTTCACAAAAGAGGACTTCCAAAACTGCTTCAGATTGTGACAAGAATGATAAGTAGGTGTCTTCAGAACAAGGGGATGTTTTTAGGGGGAATTAATTGCAAAGTTTCATTACTATAATAAATACAACAATTTAAACGTTCACCATACTTTTGATCACACCTCTCTCAGGCCACTCTCACACATAGTTTTTGTTTTTCCCTATCTTATTTCTCTTATTCCTTCTAACTCTTGCCAAATTACTGTAGATAAAAAATACTATATCTCCTATATTCCCTTTCTCTTTGAAGAAAATCTTTGTGAACCTCAATGTCTCCCACACAAACAACTTGATGATCTCCCTTAATTAAGAAAAGAAGAGATGCTATGTTTAATTATGAAGAAAAGGATGGTATCAAATCAATGATGTTAGTTTCTGAGGCTTTGAAAATATGCAGAAGTTCCTTTCTGAATCTTCATTTAAAAAATATTTCTGTAAAATTTTGTATGATTCCTCCAAAATATGTAGTCAAGAAGTATGAATATATCATTTTTGTATTGTTTATTGCAAAAAATCTTGTCCATGGTTTTTTTTTCTTTGTATGGATAACTTTCTTGACCAACAGACTATTCTGAGTCCCAGCTGAATAACTCTGATGCAAATTTTTGAATGTAAAGGCATTTATAAAATGAGGCCATCTCAAATGAGATACCCTAGTTCAAAATGGATAAATGAAGTAATGTCTATTGTATAAATTGAAAGATGAAAGATAGAAGTGGTGACAGACAGTTTTAAGTTTAAGAAAACTTCTTACACAGGAAGTACAACTTTATCTAGACTCCAGAAAATATTGTTGCAGTAGGGGGAAGTTGAGAGGGTAACTCAAATTGGGTAAAGAATGTTGGCAACGATGAATTTGGTGGAAATGGAGACTTCTTATGAAGGAAAAAGAAGATATTAAAAATATGAGGATTGGCCTATTTTGTGGGTGTTTTTCAATGTCACATTAAATATTTTAGTAGATTTTCTTCCATGAATAATGGGAAGCTACTGAAAGTTTTGAAGGACTATAATGAATTTGACAGGATTGCATTTTAAAATTGCCCTTCCTGGTGATGTTAGAGAAATTAGAAGGCAAAGAGACTAAATAGGAGTTTACTTATGATGACATGGTTGTGAAGTGTCAAGGACCAGAAATAATGTGGGAGTGTATTAAACAAGGAGAACTATGACAGAACTTCAAACACAGCACAACATAATCTTGATGTAATTAAGAAGCCGAAGAAAGACAATACAACAGAAATGATTAGGTTTCCAATTGGGTGACTGGGAGAATAAAGGATACTCCAACAACAGAAACAGAAAAGACAGAAGGGAAAATTGTTTGGATAGATGCGTAGAAGAAAAGAGAATGTATGTGCATGCAGTTCAGTGCTGTCAAAATAAATTTAATATAAGCCACATGTGTCATTTGACATTGAATTGCAACCACCTTCCAAAGGGTAAATTTTAAGATTGTATGGGCTGGGGATTTAGCTCAGCGGCATAAGCGCCTGCCTGGCAAGTGCGAGGTTGTGAGTTTGATCCCCGGTACTAAAAACAAGCAAAGAAACAAACAAAAAAATTGTGTTTAACAATACTTTGCCCCAATATATTCAAAATACTATCATTTCAACATATAACCAATATAAACAGTATTAATGGGATGGTTTATTTCATTTTTTATACTAAATCTTTGAAATCTGGTGCATATTTTATATTTACACACATCTCCTTTTAGCTACATTTCAGGTGCCCAGGAGTGTGTGTGTCTGGTGACTAGTATACCAGACAGCACGTTCTTATACTACTTAATAGACTAATAAAAATTATTTAGTAAATTTCTTATCTAAGCTAATGCTAAGACTCACTCACTAGATTATGGAAATTATGATTCTTTATGTACTTCCTCCTCTCTGCTCCTTTTAAAATTCTAGCTATTTCAGATTCAAGTTTCTTCTTTCTGGTGCATCATTCTTTTTCAAAACCACCATTTTTTAAAATATCCATGTTATATTATTTTGTTGGTTGGAGTTGCTGCTGCTTCATTTACTTCTCTGACTTACAACTGTAATTAAACAAATTTTTTTCTTCTTTCTTGGTCAGTCATAAAAGCTTGGGATTAGGAAATAATTTAGTGATACATCCTCAAAAACTTTGGATCAATGGCACAGAGTACTGGGGAAATGAACAGTATGCTTTTCATGTTTCCCTGTCTGCATATGTATGCTTCTCTCCAGTGTTTAATATCTGACATAAACTTGCTGGATTTTCGGTCTTGAGTGTATGCTGAAGAATGTAGTACAAAGGGAAGCCTACTTCTATAGAAAATAAGCCAAGAACATTGTGTTCCATCTTTACAATGAAATGCAGATTTCCCATTAAAAGGCAAATCCATCATTTCAAAAGGTTGAATAGGATGGTGCGTTAAAAAACCCCAGCTGCTTAAATTTAGGGCATTGAAAGGCTTCCATTAGAAAATGTTCCTTGGGTCTCAAGCATTTTCATTTGATTATGTATTGGACAGGTTTTCATTCAATCTAGAAACTGGCCTCTTAGAATTCTGTCCTAAAACAGTTTGACAAGTCAATATTTTTGAGTAAATTGGACTCAGCTATGATACTTCATTTACTAAAATTGTTTATTTTGCTAGTTAGAACATTGCATTTATGAATAAATTATTAACATTTTACAGGGATTATTGGAATCTTCCTAGAGTGTTTTGCTTTCTCATGTTTTCCTGTGCTCCCTCTTTCCTTCTTGAGGCTGTCTGCCAGCATGGCCATTTTGTTCTCCAACCAGCTTTCTCCAACTGAAAGGACGTCGTCTGCTTTACTCTCCCTTATTTTTGTAGAGTGTCACCTTTGTGCTAATCTAATATGCTCTGCCTGACTTTTCCCTGACTAATTTAGGAGTAAGAAATCACAAGCCCAGTGATGTTCTGTGCAGTACAAATAATACTCACACAGCTGGCATGGGAGCACATAGAATTCTGCTCCATGCTGCAGAGTCTTAGTCACAACTTCTCCAGAAGGTCTCTGCCCTCTTTACACTGGAGGATCGACAAAGCTCATGCTAGACATATTTGCATGATGCACATACTTCTCATAGGCATTAACAGTTGCTTAATAAATGTTACAGCTGTACATACTCTCCTCTGATCCTGCCCTTTCTCCTACAGAGGATCACTGTTTCATAAGTGCTTTGCTAACATGACCTTGATAGTAGGTATTTACCACATTTATTAAGTAGAATATTTGACTTGCTATGATTGTACTGGTTGTTAGGCATTTATACATGTAATTCTATTGCTCCTGGGCCAGTTCCTAAAAGTAAATGTTTCCAGCAAGTCCATGGCTTTCAGTATGTTCTACCAATGACATTTTGATCCCATTTGCAGACCTTACCTCTCCAATGTCCATATTCAACCTTAAGAACTGTTATTTTAAGAGAACTTGTTCTAGTTAATAATGTTATACTTCTAATGGGCTCTTCCCCCCCCACAAAGAGCTCAATAATTCTATGAAATTTATGTAATGATAATTTTTCTAGTTTTATTGTATCCTGAACCCAAACAAGGGAAATATTTTCTGTTCTTTATCACAGTCTATGGGGGGCATTTTATACTGGGGTCCTTGTGCCTCCACTCCCCTGCCAACACTGGCTATCAAAACTGCTTAGGCTGCAAATAAAACATGAAATGCAAGCCATCTGGCGTTTCTCATTGAATTAGAACCAGAACATTTTTGTTAAATATTAACAGATGGCTAAATTCTTAATATCAAACTAACATTTAAAAACATCTAAGGGGACTCACACGAGGGGGAAAGGATAGAGGACCATGTGTTTTCTCCATCTCTGAGCCCTTTCTGTATATTTCCTCTCCCACCTCCAATTTTCCAACTCATATATTGAGAATCACTGGAGTCTCCTATATCTGATAACTTTCATTCTTGTTGGTAGCTGGTATCAAAATAGTGTTTGTTGGTATCAAGATAGTGTTAACAAGTGTTAGCCATCTCTGTGTGGTACCATGGGCATGTTTCAAGATCTTAAATTCCTTTCTTTCTGTTTTATAATAGGAAAAAGAAAAGAAGTACATGCTTCCCTTGGACAACCTCAAAGTTCGGGATGTAGAAAAGAGCTTTATGTCTAGCAAACACATATTTGCCCTCTTTAACACAGAGCAAAGGTAAGAAAATGGAGCAACTCTATACTCATATTTTTTCCTTGAATTTTTAAATGACCCAGAAATCAGATTTGCAAATAGTTCCTTGTTTGCATCTTGAATTTTGCCAGCTCTTTGTTTTTACTTTCCTTTATTTTGTATTTTTAAGCTCCACTGTGGGTTATGGCTTCAAAAGATTAAAGCAGAATAGGAAGGATCTTCAAGAACTAATTAATTTCCTGGTTTTACAGCAGGCACCAAAATCACACCACACCTATTCTTAAAACTACATTTTATTGCCTTAAAGACTTCCTTTTGTATACACTTATACATTTCTTAGTGATTAGCATAAGTGTAATAGCATCTGCTTAACATGAATGGATGTCCCTATAGGTTATAACTAAATTCAATAAATAGAATTGTTCCATTAAGGTGAATAAAATATCCAGAACTTTAGTTTCTCAAAGCATCATTCACATTCATTGTTTTTTTTTTATTTTTGTAACAAGTTCCCATGAGGTTAAAAAGGCAGAATGATAATAGCTAAGTCTTGGAAGGAGCTTATGTGTCCATCCCATGAATGAATGAAGAAAATGTGGTATTTACACTCCACGGAGTACTACTGTGCCATAAAGGAAGACAAACTTGAATCATTTGTAGGAAAATGAATGCCCCCTGACACCATAATGTTAAATAAAATAAATCAGACACACAAGTTTAAATGTCACATGGTTTCTCTAATGAGAAACTCAGAGTAAAAATGAAGAGCAAAATAAAAGATAGTTAATAGGAAGTAGGGAGATAGCTCTTTCTCAAGGGGGAAGAGGATCTGAGATGGAGGGAGGGACAGAAAGGGGATAAAAAAAGGAGTTAAGATGTGTTTTGTACATGTACCAACCACACAAGGAATGTAAACATTAGGTACTGCAGCCATGTACTAATAAAATAAAAAGGCAGAGTGGTGTGGTTGCCATTTAATAAATTACAAAGTGTAGGCACAGGGAAGTTCACTTACTTTCCTGAAGACACAGTAGTACTATGTAGGGGAGCTGGAATTTGAATCAGGATGTTGCCGAAGTGTACCTCTTCTATTCATATTTCCTCCCTCTTTTCTGTTGGTTATGTACTATATCAGTCATCATGGAAAACAATGGTAGTCTATTGAAACTCATCAGCATAGTTAAATAAGCAAGTGGAGAAGTAATAAGGTATAGGATAGAGAGATGTCAATGGACTACAACGAGGCAAAAGTAATAAAGGCAATTTTTTTCCCCAAGTGGACATGTTACCGGAAAAACCTAATTTGTGTAAGTTCCTAAGAAAGTGAGTCAGTAGGTGGCAGGGTCTATTTTTAACCCATGTTTCCAGGCTGTGTTTTATCTTTATTTAGCAACGAATGAAATTACTTGATTAGGTTCAATGATGGACCCAAGGTCAATCACACAGTTAATCAAAATAGCAAAAGAAGACGACTTTTTTCTACATTCCCAGTCAGTTGCTCAGAGTGACTCATAATACAAAAATACTTACAAAAACCACAAAAGCAAGCCATTTAAAGAATCAAGGAGAAAGAAAATTAAATACTTCTCCACTACCAAATGCTGAAGTGGGATTTTTAGAAGACTTAGTACTGTTTAAGAATAGCTTGTTAAAAACAAAAACAAAACAAAATACTGAAAATGGCAAAGAATAAAAAAAGCTTCTTTGAGTAGTAATAATTCTGCCATCTTCAGCCAAATTTGGTACTGTTTATGTGGTTTCATCAGAGTAGTGGGGACTCCAGAGAGCCTACCATTTTCAGCAGGAGTAAACTCAGCCTTCTTAGCTCACCGCAGAGTGGAACAGGAAACTACCAAACAGATACTCAAACCAAACTGAATCCTTGGTCAACCTGGAGTTCAGATTCTACAGTCATGTGGTACATTGCAAAAGACCAGATAGTGGTGAGGCATCTTTTTGGACAAAGTATGACAGTAGGTTATAAAAAGAGTAAAAGTCACCAAAATAAGGAAACTAGATATTCTGGAATCATAGTGTACTAAAAAGGTATTCAACTCTTCAGCCACTTCTCAGAAACCTTGGTGAAGTCATGGATGTCCTAATAGCACTTTTGACATTATTTTTTTCCTTTGAAATTTGATTCCTTTAAATTATTTTTATGTTGTCTAGGTCCTCCAGTGCAGCATTGAACACTCATGGATATCATCGTCTGTTTCTAACTTTAAGGAGAGCTATTTTAATGATTTTGTGGTTGAATACTTATAAATAAATAATTGATACCAGGTGAAGAAGATTCTTCGTGTTCCTAGTTGCTAAGCTTTCTGTTTTCATTTTCAAATCGTGGATGGGTGTTGAGTTTTATCAATTCCCCCACCTAAAAGACTGATCTTTATTCTTTAATCTGTTTATGTAGTGAAGTACACTGATAGACCTTCTAACATTAAACCATCCTTGATCTACTGGGATTCAAGCTAGTAACGTCATGATGTAATGTTATTTAGTATGCATTCCTGGCTTAAACTCAAGTTTTTGGTCAACCTTCATAATAGAAATTGGACCATAAATGCTTTTTTTTTTTCTGTACTGTCTCTGTCTTGTTTTAATAACAGCTTCTGTTAGCTTTATAAGTTGAAGTAAGAATAAATCTTTTTTACTGAATACTGGGTATAAAATAAGGGTTAACTGTCAGTTGAATGTTTGGTGGAAACCACCAGTAAGATAATCTGTCCTGAAAGATTTTTTTTAAAGTAGGCTTTTAATGAGTAATTTAATGTTTAGAGATTAAAGATTTGTTCAGATTTTCTGTTTTTTCCATGAGTAAATTTGGATAAGTTCTATTTTTTTTCTAGGAAATTGTTCAAATACTTGTTTTAAAATACACTAACATCAAGTATTTCTTAATATTTTATTTTTAAAATTTTCTGCTGTATCATTTTTTCTTTCCAGTATTAAGCCTTATCTTTTTTTTTTTTTAATTACTGTTGCCAGAATTTTCAAAGAAATGGTTTTGGCTTTTTGCTCCTTGTTTCTATTTTAATAATACCTGTACTCTTCATTATTTCCTCCCTGTTTTACTTCTTTGCATTTACTTTTTTGATCTGTTTTTCTAATTCTTTAATTTAGATGTATAGGTCATCACTTTGATTCTTTTTGCTTATATATGCATATAAATATATAGGTTTGCTTTTAGCCAGTTTTTAACTTCTTACTACAATTTTTGAAATGTGATGTTTTCATTACCACTCCATTCTGTCTCCTAATCTTCATTATGATTTTTTCTTTTGAGTTACTTAGAAGTATGGTTTACATTTAATAATGCATAAAATTTTATTATGTTATTGATATTTATTTCTAACTTAATTGTATTATTCTCAGAGATTATGATCCAGTACATGCTGGGCTTTCATAAATATTCCAAGTACATTTGAGAAGAATGTACATTTACTAATCTGAGAGTTCCAGTTTGATGAGAGTTCATTTGGTTATGCAGTATTTATTGTATTATCCGATATCCATTGTTACTTTTTTATCTTATTTCAAACATTTACAATGAAGTACTTAACCATTTACCAGTGCAATTATTTAAACACAAGATGACAAAATATTGCATTTTTCATTAATTTTAATAAGATTACATAATAGAAAATATCAACTTTTTAAAATAATTTTTCTGCCTGTGGTGTATCTTAAACCATTCAATACACAATGCAACATTAAATGGACAGTAGTATCTAGTCCCTTTCCTAACTCTTTTTGTATTACTGTCTTTCTTTGAACAACACACTATACACTATAATGTTCACCTTTTCTTTATTTCTATGGGTGGTATAATTTAAATAAAATGTCCCTCTGCTAAATGCAATGGTGAAGCCATTGATGATGGACATCCTGGTTGGTGTTTCACTATTCTGTATTTTGCAGTTATTTGGGCTCTTAGATCTAATCTAAATTTTAAATGACTTTTGGAATACTCTTGTTTTGAATAAATAGCAAATGAGTTTCATATTGTTCAGTCCAGAAGGTGCATAAATATTTTATAATAATATTCTTCCTCGCTTTTTGCTCACAGGATAGATTGTTAAATGTTAGTCAACTATGTGAACACCACCCATAGAATTACTACCTTTTAGACCACTATTGGAATTTCTTTAGTTCCATTTCTTCTTTCAAGTTCTATCATTTCTGTATTATGAATAGTTGAGAATAAGGAGTCAACTTTTTTGTCTTTTCATTTCATAACACAGACTTTTCCTCTCAGATATGCTAATGTTTCTCCCCTTTTCAGTTTTTTCTTTTGCAGAACTTTTGACACTTCCTTCCTATTCAGTCTCAGTGTCACTAATGTGTTCATCTCATATTATAAAAGAATGTCACTGAGTTCTGGAGAAGTATAAAAATCGTACCTAGTGCATTTACGATAAGAGTTTTTATAGATTATAGTACAAAGTTATAGCTTATTTTTCACAAATAAACAAAAATTAGTGAAAGAAAATAACCTGAAGTTAATATTAGATTTCTTTTCTTCTTTTTTTTTTTTTTTGTTTTTTTTTTTTTGCGGCACCGGGGATTGAACTCATGATCTCACTTTTGCCAGGCAGGCACTTAGGCCACTGAGCTAGATCCCCGGCCCTGGTGTTTTTGAGACGGGGTCTCACTATGCTATTCAGGCTGCCCTTGAGCTCACTCTGTAGCCCAGACTGGTCTCAAACTCACAACAATCCTCCTGTCTCAGCCTCCCGAGTGCTGGGATTACAGGTGTGAGCCACCATGCCTGGTTTATCATTAGATTTCACTAGAAACAAACATCAAAGTAAATACAATATTCTAAATAAAAATTATACAAAAATAGTCAATATAAAGCAAACAGAAATATGAGTGTTATGTCATGCAAGCAAAGATCAACTGTTTAAAATGACACCTACTCAAGCAATGCTTGGAATAGTCAGTTCAGGACGTAAACGAACACACTGCCCAAGTATCACTCAAGGTAAACTGTTAAGTGCTTAAAATACATCAGTAAATAAAGACAAATGAGCAAGTATTGTAATATCATTCTAGAGAGGAGCATGGGCAGGGAAACAGAAAAAGCTGTAATGGCCCTTTATCAAAGGAATTTTGAAAAGCTCATTTTCATGATTGTGAGCTTGACTATTTTCAGAAGTCTATCAGTTTGTGCCCCATGTATTTTGAGGTAAATCTATGATTTTATACTCTTCCAAATTTAGACTTCCTGGTGATTTAATGGAAAATAAATTTGTGACAACACTTTTTATTCTTACTGAATTTATTTTGTCTGATGTTAATGCAACTATTCTACCTGACACCTGCTTAATATTTTGTCAGTATATCTTTTCAGTATCTTTTGTTATTAACTTTTCATTAATTGTTCTTTTATAGTAGCACATACTTGGATTTATTTTTTAAATTTTAGAATATTTTTATGAATACATCTGTGTAGTACTTAATGTTTAAATTTCTTGTGGGAAGTTGAAGAATGCACACAAAAGATCTTAATTCTGTTTTTTCATCCCTTATCCCTCTCCTTCCTCACTCCTCTACCCATCTCTTGATCCTCTTCCCTTTTTGCCACATATATTTGTAGTGGATAATGCTTGCATTCCTTGTGTAGAGTTGGTACATGTACATAACACATCCCAATTTCTTTTTTTTTTCATCCCTTATCACTTCCCTCTCTCTATCTCCTTATCTCCTTCCCCTTTGAGAAAGATCTGTCTTCCTGCATCCTATTTTCTATCTTTTATTCTGCTCTTTATTTTTACTCTGGGTTTCTCATATGATAGATATTTAAATGTGCATGTCTGATTTATTTCATTTAAAACTACAGTGTCAAGAGGCATCCATTTTCCTACAAATGATTCCAGTTTATCTTTCTTTGTGGCAGAGAAGTACTCCATGGTGTGTAAATGCCACATTTTCTTTATCCATTCATCTGTTGGTCTATGGGACCCTTGCAATATTCATCTGTTATGAATTGTGCTAGCATAAACATGGGTGTGCATAATCACTGATTCTTTCAGGAAGATACCTAGAAGGGGAACAGCTGGGTGAAATGAAATTTGTTATTGCAATCTTTCGTCCTCAAATTTTGTCTCCATATTGATTTCTGCAGTGGTTGCACTAGTTTACATTCACATCAACAGTATAGAAGTCTGCCTTTCTCACTGCAGCCTCTCCAGCACTTATTATTATTTGATTTCTTGATGGCCATTCTTTCTGGTGTAAGATGAAATCTCAGTGTTAACTTGCATTTCTTTAATGGCCAGTGATTTTGAGCATCTTTGAATGTATGACTGACCATTCGTACTTCTGTGAAGTAGCTGTTCACTTCTCTTGCCCATTTTTTTGATTGGGTCCTTCATTTTGGAAGGTCTAACTTTTTTGAGTTCTTTATGTATTCTGGATATGAATTGGTTGGTCTTTGTATCTACTGTGCTGCACCACTTCTGTCTGCTTCTCTCTCACAGGTCAGCTTTCTCACACAGAGGCAGGTAGTGGCTTGGGTCCGCTCTCTTGTGTGGCGCTGGGGAACCACCCCACTGGCATGGATCTGTCCCCTCACATGCATGGTGGTTGGTCCTCTAACCCAGGTTTATAACTACAAAACTAATGACAAATAAACTGAATTAAAGGAAAACAAGGAAGGGCAGAAACAATAATAGAAAAGGCAAGATAAAGAATCAAATATGATGCTCAAATTAAATTCAAGTAAGTAATAATAAAACATTAAATGGGCTAAGCTCACTAATTAAAAGAAAAGGATCTCACAGTCATTGAAAAATGAACAAATCCAGGAGAGAAAGCAGGTAACCTTTTAATATTTTGATATTCACAGTTGACTTCAAGTTGGATGTTAGTCTTTCTACTCTCTCCAAAATGACTTAAGACACTTTAACTCTGATAACCCCTCCTGATTTTATATGGTGGTCAAAATTTGAATTTCTCCCTAATTTTTTACTGTTTAATCAATATTATAATTAGTTCATAAAAGCAACAGTTACTTAGGTTTATTGGCATGCTTACTAATATTTCATTATTCTTCTTTCATTCCCATATTTTATTTTGGTTCACTTTCTTCACAATAAACTATATCCTTTAAAAATGTCCTCTGTGGTTACTACGTGGTTGTAATTCTGATTGATATTTGTTTTTGTTTTTGTTTTTTGAAAATGTTTTTATATTCCCTCTCATTTTTGAGTAGTTCTTTAACTGAATATTTTATCTTTATTTTGTTTCATCATGTTGGAGCTGTTATTTCTCTACATTCTGGCTTTTTAGAAGCCAGCCTCCAGCATAATTGATATTACTTTTATAGATGATCTATATTTCCTCAGTGATTTATTTTATGCACTCTTTTTTCTTTGGCATTCTGAAGTTTAAGTACAACCTGTTTCTTTTTGTATGTGTGTGCATGCATGTGCGTTTGTGTGTGTATGTGTGCGTGTGCATGCATGCATGTGTGTGTACATGTGCGTGTGTGTGAGTGTTGCTTTATGTGTTTCATTGTGTTTCTCAATCCTAATGATTTCTGATTTTCATAAATTATGAAAAATGTTGACTTTTTTTTCATTCTTTGTTTCTCTTCTAAAATTCTCAATAGGCATATACTAGACATTTTACCTGATCTTCCATGTGAGATATATATATATATATATATATATATTCCCTTTGTAGTATATAGTGTCCTTTGTGCTTCACTGTGGTTTTATTTTTTTTTATACTATTTTCCAATTCACTAATGTCTTCTTTATCTTTGACCTGGGCAGGATGAAGTTGGCAATCATTTTTCTTTGCTAGTGGGTTGATTCTTTTTCAGTCTTTTTTTTTTCCTGAAGATACAACCTTTGGAGGGTTCCAGCCTTGATATAAATTCCAGAATGTTGTTTCCTATTCTTTTATCAATATTAAAATCCAAGCTTTTTGGTTCCTACAACTGATGCCATAGGGTAGCAAAAAATGACAAAAGATGTCTTTTTTTTTCCTCTTAATTTATTGAGGGGGAAGGGGAAGTATGAGGTATTTTGTTCACTCTGGAAAGAGCATACGTGTTTAAAATAATGTTTTTGTTTTAAGTCCAGATATTTCATAGGAAGGAATTTCTCAATTTTTCATTTTTCTCTCTAATTGGAATGAAGCGAGCTTTCATTACCACTATACTATAGAAACACAAAACTGTGCTTCTGATTTCTGCTAGGCATAAGGACTGTGATAATATGAATTGAAAGTCCAATCTGGGGTTCAGGATGTGTGCAAATGTGGAGGTTTTACAACCCAGTTATAAAGAATGAGCTTCTTCCTATTATTTCATTTATTCTCTCAACAAATAGCTATGAGTTGCCAAGTATCTAGTAAGCACTTCTTCATCGTTAGTCTTGCAAGTCAGTATTGATACTGTAAATGAAATAAAAGATCTGATCTTACTTTGATAACATTTTCAATCATGAGCAAGCGTCTTATAAGGTTTTCACTGATTCTAACACAGGAAATGCAAGAATTTAGCAAAGAAATAAAAAAAGAAGAGTCAGTTTAGGAGATTATGATATGTGAAATAATTGGGTTATAACCACGTTACTTGTTAGTGTAGTCCATTCTAGTTCTTAAGTGCTGAAGTAGCAGAGAGCATAGGGTTCAGCCACAGGCATAGAATTGGCATCATAGCAGGTGACTTTCATCTAGTCCTGGTATGGGTTGATGTAACGGAAACAGGAAGGAAGATCCCAAAGAGGGTGTAGTTTTGATTGAAGTGAATAGTGATAAATATTTCTTAATCTGTTTCCATAGTCTTCTGAGTAAGAAGCTAATTTCAATGGCAAAGTGAGCCCTAGAGTTAAAACGCTGTATTTTTGTTTCCATGGAGCTTGTTAAACTGAACTTAACCATGTAACGTTACTTATTTTAATACTCCACAAGCGGGTAAACCATGTGTATAACTACAGCTCTTATACTTAGCAGGATTCTATGACCTGTTCTTAAATGGTATTCTTTTTACTACTTACATTTGTTCTGAGGGTATTTTCCCAGCTTTGCTTTCTTCTGAGACAAGATCTTATAAGAACAAATTTTCTTTCCTTGCCTTTAGATCTCTTTATCCTTGATTAGTTCAGAAGATTTTCCACATGTCTCTATTGCTTAGTATTTTTCGTCCCTATCTTCCATGACCACGCATTGGATCGATTTATTTATTCACTCAACAGACCCATGCACAATGAAGTAACTTGGGTGAAGAGGTTTGGTGTAAACATCAGCGTTGGCACTAAAGTAGTTGTAAAATACAACTTTCTTGGGTTTCCTGAGACTTTAGAGATCATCTTGTTTGTCCTCCTTTCCTCACACGTTAGAGAACTAACATCTGTAACAGTTAAATGCCTTCCCCGTATCAGGGCCAGAACTGGAACCCAAGTCTAATGTTTCCAGATCCAGGGCTCCTTCTGATATCAAAGTTTAAACAGTTACTATGGGAAATGAATGGGAATTCCACTTATGGCTTTAATTGAAATTGCTCCTAAGAGAGTAGCAGTGAAGAGGTTTTAAACTTCTTGAGCAAGCTTTAAGTTTGCTGTCAAGTCTTACAAATTTCCATGGAATGCTTTTAGGTTCATTTTTAAAGCCCTGCATGGAACTGACCAGTCCTCCTGCTGCAGTTCCTGAAAAACTGCTTGAGGCTTGCTGTTTGTATTGCAGCATTATTCCTGCAAGCTCATCCAGTTCCTATTTCAGCTTTCCACTATAAAGTTTAAAACAGTTACTCCGTGGCTCTCCACCGTCAGGTGTGTGGGAATTGATGCGTTTACCAGTCTTTTTTTAAAAAAACCTTCAGTGTCCTGGTGAATTAACAGGATCTTTATGAGTCTGGTGACCAGGTTTTTTTGAGCCATCCTAAAGAGTGTTTCAGTGCTAAGAGTCTTGTAAGTGGAAGGATTTGTTACTAGCTGCAGTGACTTCAGAGCTTGAGGAGAATGAATTTCACACCTCACCTGATAGCCTACATAAACTCCAGGTAAGAATATGCATTCCTGAGTCCCTCTCTGGGCCTTTCAAACATGGCATCTTAGATGCCTAGGGAGACTGATCTGATCTGCTCCAGTACATTGCTCTCATATTCATTCTATCACTGTAAGTTAAAAAGGTTAAAGCAAAGTTAAGACTCTTAAATTTCTTTGTGGCATGTTCTAAACCAAGGATTGGAATGTCCCCCACCCCACCATGTTTTTGTTACATTTGATTTTGTTAGAAATGCCATGTTTGCTCTGGTGGAATGTCTAAATAATGGCTTCACTGTGCTGGTCTTTGCTCTCCCCAGGCAGGCCTTCAGTTTTAAGGTCATGCTAAGGCCCATTTGGTCTCAGGTATGTCAGCCCTGGCAGCCAACAGAGATCTGTTTCTGTCCAGGGGGTTTCTAAGGCAGCCACACAGTATTTTCTAAGCACTCCTTGGGGTTGTTGAGCTTTGTTTTCTTTTAAAATAAGTCATTCTTTCTTTGACACTGCTGTGTAGCTTCAATTCAGGATATGGTTTATCAACATGCCCAAGTGTTTCAGTTCACCTCCTCCATCCCTTTTCCTAAAGAAAACGATTTTAGGATGTTTCACTACTCCACTTAGTCCCCAGCACATTGCTGACACTCAATAAATGTCAAGTAAAGCCGTGAGATAGTTAGTACATGCTCTCTAGGTGTTCTGGAAAGAATGGCCCTTTATTCTCATTGTTGAGCAGCATTTTTTTTCCACTTGTTAGCTCGAGAGGAATTGGAGTCAGGTTTTCCTTGTGTTTGCCTTTTTGGCTATATATCCAAATTAAGACATTCTCAGAGTTTATATTGTTTGGAAAAGTGTTTAATTAAACAAATATGCTGGGCAAAATGTGACATACAGTGCATGGTCTACAAGGTCATGTCTCACGTGGATGTGGCTGAGTATCGAATCTGTATTAAAAAGGAATCAATTACATTTCCATAAATAGGAAAGGCAGAAACTCATTTATAAGAATTTCAGTAGGTAAAAGCACACTGTATTCTGGACTAGGAAATAAAATATTGTGTAAGAAACTCAGTGAAATTAAGCCTTTGTATGGAACATAAGCAAGACACCTGGAAAAAATAGTTTATTTTTATCCCACTGTTGTTGAACTAATGTTTAAAACATTACTCTAGCTTCACAGAATATTGGAATTGTTTATCTTCTGAGTACTCTGATTCAAGACTTTCCTGTGTCATATAAAGTTTTAGTCAGTAAACTGTTTCCCAGTCTGCACTGAGCAGTGAAATTATATATGTTCCCTTACTTTTTCCCTGGAGTATGGGTGAGTCATCTATCCAGGAAGAGATAGAGGCCTTTGACTACCTGGTGAAGGGAAAAAAATAAATCAGTTTAAGAGTATAAACTCTTTGTCCCTCCCACTAGACCTGCACAGGTCTTCCAGTTCTTTGTGCATTTCCTGTAACTTCGTGTATGAGCTAAAAGTTTCATTTTTCCCCGGCTTCTTTTCTTCTTTCATTCTCATTCATTCTCTCTCTCCTCTCACCCCATAAATCCACCATATATGAGGCCATCTATATCTGATGTTCAAAGGAGAACACAGTAACTGGTAGTAACCAGGTATCAGCAGTGTCCCTGTGAGAAAACACTTGAACAATTTTAAGGAATAGGGTGGATTATATAGGTAGACATTTTAACACCTTGCACTTCCTTCTAGTTTTAAAACAATAGGTTAAATTAATTAAAATGTAATTATGAATTTGGTATTTGTCTTTACTGCTAGGCCACTTTTCATGAGGGACAGTCTGTTTGCCTTGTTAATTACTTTATCCTGAGGGCCTAACCTAGTTCTTGGTGATTGGAAAACTCAATATTATGAGAGAATGAATGAATGGAGGCTATGTTTTCCTCTCTGGTTTTTTGGAGAAGATACAAATAATTCTAATTGATAATAAAATTTATTCTCCAGATAATTTCTAGAGAACTAGTGCCTTGGATCCAAGTGGGCTGAAAATTGAAATAGAGATTAAAGTTTAGAGGAAATAGTTTGAAGACAAGAGGAAATCTTTCATTAGAAAGAACTTCAGAATTTTCAATTATATACAAACTATATAAATGGATGTTGTTTGAATTAAATAGAACAAAATTCTATGACATTGTCTATTAAAGAAAAGAGTATAGTTTTATTATAAATTGTCTCGACTTGTTCTCATATTTTTTCTGTTATTCAAAAATGCTGTGTACATATCTATACAAAGCATTCTAAATCTTTACTTGTTTGACTCTAGCTAAGTATTAAGTATTAGGACTTCTATTGTTCATAGAATTTTTGAAAGTTAAGGAGAACCAAAAGACAGGATTTTAAATTTCTGTTCTTAAGTTCTCATTCTTTTATGTTCTGTTAGAACTATTAAGTTTTCATGGGTCAGACAGAGATTCAAGGATTTTTGCAGTTATTGATTGTGAGTTCACAATAGGAAAGTAATGTTTATTTCCCTCTATAAATCTGGAAAGAGAAATTCTGTGTTTTTTCTTACTGAGGAGTTGGATAGGAGAATTTATTTAGCATGTTAATAAAAGAACATTTGGTATCTTAAAGCTGTTAAACCCAAATCTTTGAACTAGACTTTTCTGTTTGTGTGTCCGTTCTCTTCCTTTGTTTCAGTCTCTTGGTGCAAATATAGTTTTCTACTTTTTGCTACTGCATCTTTTCCCTTCATGAGTGTCTCTCCGGTTGTGAAATAGCATCATGAGAAAATCCTAGGTGCACCAGAGAGGAGGGGGACAACATTTTCAATGGGGAGCCTGGAGAGAGAAGGATTAGAGAACCAAAATGATCTGCCCATGTGATTTATCCAACTCACCAACTATACTAAGACAGAAATCAAATATGATTTGGTGAAATTTTTGTGAACTGAGTCTGTGACAATTGATTTCATAGCTAAGATAAATTCTCATGAAAGGCAACGTAATTGCTTGAATATGAAATGCCTGTGGCTTGAAGCAATCAATTTAAATTCTTCTCTTATTGGTTTTCAAATTAAACTCTGAAATGAAATAGGAGTATGATGTTCTACTTGGATGACTGTTTCTGCCTTTTCTGAGGGAAAAAAATATCAAGTTTGTGCTTTTCAACTTTTTCAAATGACATAAAAGACTTTGGAAGAATTTTTCATTCTTAAAACACCTGTGCATATTCCATATCCATTTTTCTAGGGGAATTAGGCATTGTTCTCCTCATAAGCCTTTCTGTATTTCAAATAAAGGGATTTGTAGAATAGAATCAGCAACTCAGATTCAGTTTCTTTCTTCCCAAGGATTTAAACTAGAGTGGTATCTGAAGCCATTAGTAGTGCCAGCAGGGATTTTGGTCGAAGTGTTTGAGGCATTACTGTTCAGGAGGTTTTCATCCAACGACCGTGTTGATGAATGAGTCCAACACGGCTGTGTAAAGTTCAAGAACAAAAAGAAATTATGTCCTTCACAGTAAGTTTACTTTTCTTCTAGGATTTCAGAACACATTGCCCTCTCCCCACCTATTTCCCGGAACAACTATTTGCTGATGGGCAATCCCCTCCCCCACTACCCTCTTCAGATAAACACTGTGGCTTGGGACTGAAGTGTGCCTCCATTTGGGAACCATAAAACAGCCCAGCTGCTGTTCATTAATGATAGGGGAGCAATCACTAGTTGCAAACATACTACAGAAAAATATCTGACTGGTCCTAAAATATAGTCTTGAAATGAGACACTGTAGTGGTAGGTTGCAAAAGTCTGACAGATCCTTGTTCCACCTTAAAAGAGATTGTTTTGATCCAGTGTCTTAAAACATGGGATTGTTTGTAATTAAAGTGTATTGCTAGTCTTTGGTAAGAATTTGGCTTCTCTTTTTGAACACTAATTGGTTATACTAAAAAACTGATTCAAGATATTAACTAGTTTGTCTCAGGCTTTTAGTTAAGAGTGAGTTTATTTCTGGTTGTTTATGATCAGGATAGAATTAAAGTGAATCTGTGCTATAGCTTCTTTTAGGTTTTGTGATAGCCCCCCCCGCCCCATACCCACTTCCCAAAGCCAATGGAGAGACAGCCAAGAGCTCAGGTATTTCAGTCAACAAGGTAGGGAGAAGAGCTCTTAAGAAATGAATACGCAGGGTTGTGAAAATTTTCCCTCGCTGCGTTAGCCTGAAGGAAATTTCTAAACACCCAAATTTCTTTGGCAGTCTAAGAGGCCTCCCAAGAACAAAAATAAAGAAAACTAAGTAGGTATTTTACTTACTACCAGAATAATCAGGTTTTTAGAGATGACCTATAGGATATTGTAAAACAATCTGCATGTTGAAAAAAGGAATGACATCAGATAGTAAAATAAATAGAAAAAGTTCAAAGAAGTTTATTCTTCAAATCTGTTGCTATTTAAATCTAGCTGCAGTTGAATAATGTATCCTTGACACTCTGGCAGACACAGTGTTTTCCATTAGTCCCAGGGTTACCTTACACTATTCTGACATTATTAAAGCAGTAATACTTGCCTAGAATTTCTTGAGTTTGAAAAGGAGAAAAACCTTTAAGTAACACTTAGATTTATAATGCTATATGAAGATCACTGAGAAAACCCACACCCTACTGTCAAGAACATTCATTTTAAACTTAGCTTTTAAAAATATCAATTGCCAACCAATCAGGATATTTTTCATAACTTAACATTTTATGCGTAATTTTTGTTTTGTTTTGTTTTTCTTCAGTTGACTTAGAGTAGAACCAACTTGTCCATAAAAAATGTCCTTGGTGACTATTCTTGTTGAGAGAAAATACTATGAAAGTTTGAGCTATATATCTTGCATATAAATTATATTATTCTGCTTCAGTTTCCTTCATTCAGAGGGAAACTATTTACTGGCATGTGTAATTAATTTTAATTAACACACATAGCCTTAGCAAAGGGAAATGACACGGCACAAGTTTTGGTAGAAACTGTTAGTCACACTCTGCAACTAACTCTGAGCAGATGCATGGTTTCATAAAAAAATATTTGCAAATTCTAACTGCAGTGAGTTTCCCTCCTTCCTTTTCTTTTTCTAATTTTGAAACTGCTTACATTTATTTCTTAGAACTTGGAGAAAGCACTGAGCATATAGAGGAATAGTTTCCTAAGAATGCAATTGTGGAAAGTAGTTTTGCCAGTTCAAACTGTTTGTGTTAAATTCATACTTTACTCAGATCTTTCATAGGCAAAAGTATGAGTGATATGTGTCTTGTATTTTTAGATAATAACCTGAACTCCTATTATCATTATATGATTTTGCTTCAGAAAATAGATAAATGCTTGCAACTTGGTTATCTTGTCAGTGCACTAAGATAGCTAAAAGTAAATTGACTATCTAAGATCTATACCAAAGACTCAGTTTTTTTGGTCTGAAGACCCCATTACACTCTCAAAAAATATTAAAGACCTCAAAGAGCTTTTGTAGATGAGGATTGTGTGGGTTACATCAGGAATGTAAGCTCATTGTGAGCCCACTGACTTCACATTGTTGCTTAAAATCAACAAGAGTGAGAATGTTATACCACAAAAAATGACAAATGCTGTAGATCAGAGCTTTTTCTCCCCCAGAAAGACAGTTGTTAAGCATTTATTAGCAATCCACCATTTATATCCATTTATGTGAATAATGAAATGGGGTTATTACTGTTTTTTAAATGAATTAACAAAAGAATATTTTAAAATTTTTTCATTTTTAATTTGTTTCTAATGGAAAAATTCTTTAAAATCATTGAGAAGAATGGCATTGTTTTTATAATTTTGCGAATCTCTTTAATGTGTGGTTTAACAGAAGACAGCTGGATTTTCATATCTGCTTCTGCATTCAATCTGTTGCAATATGTTGTTTTGGTTGAAATGTATGAACAGAGTCTGGCCTCACACGGATAATGTAGTTGTAAAATGGAAGGGTATTCTAATAATCTGAAAAGGTAGACTTTCCTCTTTGATGCCTCACCAAAACTTGGCAAGGATCAGTTGCCATGTAGAATCTGAAGTTATGCCTGTGCACTTTTCATATTGTTACATTAATCCATCGGTCTGTTGGGCACCTTAAATGAATGTTTTATTTGAGCGATTTTGTAACATTGTATATTTGTCACAGGGGAAATGCTGGTTCCCTGATTTATGCATATCTTTCAAATGTTCATACATTTCTTTATGCTGTGTTTATAAATTGCCTTCATTAATATCGCTACCCATCTCATCAGAAAAGGGGACTCTCAAACCCATGGTGGTAGGTATGATTTCCAAAATTCTACTGTCAAGCTTAATTATTAGCCACAAATAATGCCAGCTGTTTTACTTAAAATGATAGACTCATTTTGTTTGTTTTTGAGGAAAGATCTGCTCAGAACTCAAGCTTTGGTAACCATAGATTGACTGTTAGTCTTTCCAGCAAAAAAGAAATCCCTGGAAACAAGCAGCTGATACTGCTTACACCTCAACAGCACACGTGCCTTGTTACAGACAACCAATCTAGAATGCAGCAGAAGGGCCTATGTGTATTTCCTATTTTATGTGACATAGAATATTAAAAGTGCATCCAGATAACATACTAATATATTAATTAAGAATTTATTAATTCATATTATAGTTAGTACTGCCTTATCCAAAATATAAAGTGTATCTATAGATTCCATATTATTTAAATTTCATCAGGATATCTTCAAGTAAAACTAGTTTGTTTTTCTTTTTGAACTCTGAGTAGCAGTGACCGCAAGTACAGCTCTTTGATATTACCTTGATTTATGCTAAGATATCCTCCACGTACCATCAGTCCAAATGTTAACACTTTTGTTGCACAAAAGCCATTAACATTCCAAAAACATATTCAACACTCTGGATATTTTAGTAACATTTATAAAGATCTTCAAGAATTAGTACCAACATCAGACAAATAAAATTAAATTTAGTCATTCTTCACATTTGTTCATTTTAAGATGAAAGTACAATTCTGCGGGTGAGGTTTTTAGTTCAGGTTTTATGGTAGCAACTAAAACATTAATTACAAGAGTAGAGTGGATCTCTGTAAATCCTTAATTACAGAGTAGACAAGTCACTCTGTTATTGGAAAGTGATGGCAGTTTCTTTTTTACTGACTTTTTTTATTCAGCAAGCTGTCAGCAATGTGAACTAAACAAAGCTTTATTTGGCCTTTCAGCTGCGGTTTGCGCTTTCCCAGCAAGGGCACTACAGAGATTTATCCTGTAAGCTACTTCCGGGTCTTTTTCATTCCTATTTTCAAAACTTAGGCAAGCAACATTTAGCACTCAAAAACATATCCACCTTTAAATATTTGATTGCCTGTAAAAAAATTCCAATAATTAGTTTCAAAATGTGATGCTGTAAGTTAACTGGCACTATAATGCTATTCAAAAGTGTTTAACTGCCATTTTGAAGAAGGCAAGAGACACTAGGGTAGCCATTGTTAATCTCCTGTTGTTATGTTTTGAAGACCTGTATTGCTTGCAGTGTTCTGTTCTGAAATGCCATGTTGTGTTTAACTGTATTCTGTTTTGTTTTGTTCTCTTTAATTAAAAAAAAATTCATGTCATTAAAAAAAGTGTTCAACTGTATAAGACAAGAAGGTAAACTTAAAACATCTATAAATTCAAGGAAATGGTACCAGTCTACCTCCTATTTTTGTTTTTCATTTAGAGTTTAGTTCTGTTTCTTTGCTTTTAATGCCTTCCTTGAGGAGGCAGAGAACTCCTAGACATGCATCTTATCTTCTTTAGCATCTTTTGATGTAGCTGTTGCACATCCAGGTAAAGTTAATCTTCACATTTCCCCTTTTTAAGACAATGAGCCATCCTAAGACAAAAGAAACATATATTGTAAATAAGTTTTGATTTATTTTAGAATTGTCAAATTCTATAAACCTACATTTCAGATAAAATTTTTAAATTTAGAAAAAAATGTTTTTTCTAATACAAAGACATACACTTCTTGTTGAGTTTCCACATAGGCACAAATGTAACTTTAGGATTTCAGATAATGATTTATTTGATGATAATGAGAGTTCAAAGCATAGCATAATTGAAAGTACCTACAAAGAGCTCAGAAGTAATAAGAGAAAATGAGTTAATCTCTGAAAACATGTACATATACAAGTTTACCTTCCATTCATTGTCCAAGAAGTGGTATCATCACATGTCATGCAGCTTTTGGAAAACAGCCCTGAACATTCATAATGGGATGAAAGGGGAGAAGGCAAACCAGTGTGATGAAAATAGTTCTGACTTAAGAATCCACTGAAAGAGTTTTGGACATTCCTGAAAGAGTCTTGAGAACCATCAGAGTCTCAAGGCAGCACTCTGAGGACTTAGTCTATACTTTGTGAAATGGCAGTTAAGCAACAAGCGAAAGAATCATTTAATGGTGTCTCAACAGTTTAAGGATTATTTTATTTTTTAACTTTTATTTTAAAGAGAACAAAACCAAGCAAAATAAAACAGAATAAAGCCAATTAAAACAAACCAGTGTAAGTGACACAGGACTTCAAAACAATAGGAAATCAACAAATCCTCTTATTGTCTTCAAAATAACTGCAGATACCTTCAGATATAGTAAAAATTGAAAAAAACAACAGAATAGAAGCAATAAAAACAAAACAATGAATGCAACAAAAGACTTCAAAATAAGGTAAGAGTAAATTCTAAATGGTTACCGTAATATATCTTGTTATCTTTGAAATAGCTGCCCATGCCATGAGGTATAAGGTTAAACAAAACAAAACAGAATAAAACCCAACCCAACAAAACAATGAAAATGATGCAGGACTTCAAAACAATATAATAGGGAATTAGCAATGGCTACCATCTTCAGAAGGAGATCTCCCATAGATGCTACATTGTGTATTGTTATTCTCTGAATAGATGATCAGACTACCAGATTTAGATCTGCAAAGTCAGTGAAACACTAAACATTACAAGCATTAAATTGTATTTTACCTCTGTAGCTATCATCGTAGTCTGTGTTTCTCTGAATCAGCTGGTTGCTTATGGCAGGGTTAGGGGGGTTGGCTCTTCTTGTTTCCCAGCCTGCATGCTGGAAGGTGCTAGAATCTGGCTGTCCCCTCAGTGGCCTGCACATGGGACCAATCTGCAGGGAGGGCTTCATTCTTGGTGACTTCTTGTTCTCTTCCCTCTAAGGATTATTTTCATATTATTATGGGAATGCTTATAGCATAAGTTCGTCTGTTATTAATTTTCTGAATTTTGAAGAATTGAGAATCCATTGATTACCAAATTGGATATTTACATGTCCCCTATACACTTTTTTAAAACAGATGGTGAAGTCAAAAGAAATCTAAAAAATAAAAATGTTATTTTAGACCAGATCGATAGAAGGATTTTTCTTGGCAATGAAAAGCTATGTCCATCTTCTCTCATGTATCCTCCAAAATAAAAAACAAAAACACTGACAGACTTTACAGAACATTTCTTCACTCCTTTAATCTTCTTTGAGTGATGGCTTGGATGAAGATAGGTGCCAGGGAGAGAAATCATGCAATCACTTGGTTTTTCACAGGTGAAGATGGTAGGAGTGTGTTGGTTTCTGAGAAGCACATGTGGACATGAATATTTAACTAAAGAAGGTTACCTCATTATGTCTTCATCACTTTTTTTTATCACTGGAACACAATACCTGAACCCCATACTCACAATTTAAAGGAGGAGAGAGGTTTATTTTAGCTCACATTTTAAGACCATGGTCTCCTGGCTACAGGGCAAGAAAAGTGCTGTAGAAGGGTCTGAGAGAGGAAAGCTCCTCACATGGCAGCCAGAAAGCAGGAGTGAAGGAAGGAACTGTGGAGGGAGACATTTTCTTTTGGGTCTCTGCCCACCCCCTATACACACTAACTCTTCTGACTAGGCTTAGCTCCTAACAGCACATTCAGCTATAGATTTATCAGTGGATTAACCTACTTATTAATCTACTTTTTAACTTACTTGATCTACTTATAGCATCCCTATGATCCAGTCACCTTCCAAAAGCTTTTCTGGATGTGTGAGTCTTTTAGATGACATTCCAGATCCAAATTATAACATTCTATCCCTGACCACTGACTTTTTCACATCTCTATGCAAAATACATTTAGTCCATCTCTTTTGAGTCACAAAAGTCTCCACAGTTTCAACATTACTGAAAAGACCAACTCCAATGTATCTTCTTCTTCTTCTTCTTCTTCTTCTTCTTCTTCTTCTTCTTCTTCTTCTTCTTCTTCTTCTTCTTCTTTTCTT
>RJWT010005179.1:0-31532 GCA_004365215.1 Cuniculus paca | reverse complement strand
TGTGTCCACTTACATTTCTTTCATGAAAAACTTTCTTGTAGGATAAATTCCTTTTCTCATGGCTCCTTTCTTTGTGTGCTGGGTACACACAAAGATAATAAATTAGCCACAGCCTAGGATCACTGTGGATTACCTCATGATGGTTGCCACCCAGGCTCTGAAACCTATTTAGATAATATTCACTTTGTAGCTCTTAATGTTGGTAGGAAGGTGGGTGACAGTATATAAGCAGATTTCATACCCAGAGAGGCAGAGACCTTTGCCGCCTCAAGATGCTTCATCTTTTTACAACAAGAAAGTCAATTTCAAAGCTCAGTGTACCGGCTGATCTTTGGGTTTAGTCATTCTAAGTGATACTCGTCCTCCTTGGACATGGAAATTCCCCATTGTCTTAATGAAGAGAAATTATTATTATTGTAAATTTTTGTTGTTTCGGAAAGTACAAGCAAGTTACACGTGTAAAGTTTACTCAGTAACTTTTTTTTATTCAGTAACTTTTTATATCTCTTCTATACTATATCAAGAAGTCTTGTTGCCACAAATTTAATAAGGAATAAATTAACTCTAGCTGATTTAAACTAAAACTATTTTCTAATATTAATCTAGGGGTCTCAACAACTCCCCAGAAGGGCTGCAAATCCACTGTGAGGCTAAGTAGTTAAACATGGTCAAGCAAAAATGGTTTCCAGAGTTAGCAAAAAAACACAAAACACTCAATTTTGGAAAGAGAAAACATGTATTTCTAGTGAAAGCATGTCCATGAAATATTTGAAGTGAGTTTTGGAGTGAGATTATCAAACATTTATCTTAAATTCAAATTTAATGGGGCTTCTACATTTTATCACGGAAGCTGTGGTAATGATAGCACACTTGTCAGTACTTCTAGGCACCCACAACAACCAAAGCTAGACGTCAAATATGCTACCGCTGTCTTCCACAAACAATTAGATGGATTTGTTGATACCTTTATTAGATGTATTATCTAACATTGTTCATGCTGAATCTGTTTTGTTAGTTTACTTGACAATAAAACCTAAATTGCATGCATTAAACGCAGCTTCACAGGAGCCTGGCATTGCAAGTTTTCTGTTTTCTGTTGTGAGCTGACAAGATTTACAAACAGGACAATCAATAAAAACAGAGAGTATTCAAAGATAATGAGTAGCTAAGCAAATGAATGGTCAGTATACTATGGGCCTGGAGTTGGAAATGTGAGCGTTGACCCATTAATCTATTAGATTTAACTACATTTGAAGAGAAATATTATCATATGATAAGTAATTTATACTCAAGTAATAATTAAAATGTTTTGTTAATTATTCTCACTCTGGTAAATTATTTAGCATTTGTAGATTTTCAGTTTTCTCCACTTTGGATTATTCCATGAAGAAATATTATACCAACTTGCTGAAAATAATTTCCCAATAAAGTATGAATTAAGTCTTTAAATGTATTATTTTCTTCCAAATGTTCAAAATCCTTTTCTAACTGCATTTATTTTTAGATAAAGAGAATAAATTATATAATTATTAGAAACTCTTAGAGTGTTCTATTTTATCCTTCTATAATGCATGAGTGGTAGCATATATGGAGATTTTCAAAGCAAGCCTGGAGGGTTTAGGCAGCTAGAGATTTGAGTCACCCACTATTAGCTCTCTGAAGCATCATTGATTCTTTGTTTGTCATATATTGATCAGGTAACTTATTTCTACAGTATCTTACACCCAAAGAGAAAAAGAAAGTAAAATACCTTCCAATTTTTCTGAAATCAATATGAATTTGGATACAATTTAAACAATATTGAATGTGTAAATCAAATATTAGCTGCATAGTTATTTGAGAGATACATAATTTCATTTAAAAATAACTAGATGATATGCACCTCAGGGTTCAACCACAACTTTAAGTAGATAAAGACATGAAATATTAGAAAAATTTTGGACAGGAGATGACTAAACGAAAGTAGAAATATATGAAGAAGATAATCTCCCAGAAAACTAAAGATAAATGAGAATAAATCTCTTTTATGCCTGAACTGAACTTTTATTGTTTCAAAAGAACATGTAGAATAGCACTGAGATCACAAAGTGTGACTCGACATAACATTATGTTATTATTTTTGAAACATATATAGCAGCTGGATTATTTTTAAGTACCCCGAATATTATTATGTTATGCCAATAACCCCTGAAATGTGAGTTCATCAATAATTGGGGTCCATTTATCAACCTCATTAAATTCAGGCTGATGTTTGATTACTTTGGTGAAAATAACAAGGCTCAATTGATAGTGACATCATACCTAATGCAAGCACTGGGTAGTATTGCAGGGTCTGATCAATTTCTGGGACCCATGCTACCATTAGTAGAGAAATTCTAGACCAACCTACTGGAGGACTAGAGATCATGTGCCCTGAGATGGAGCAGCTCAACCAAAGTAATTCTAGGCCAGCCAATCTTCAACTCACCAATCAGCTCACTCTCACAAGAACAGTTAAAATCAAAAGACATTGGCCCAGACCAGCAAAAAAAAAGTGAGTTGCAGAAATTTATTTTATACATTTTGAAAAGTTTTGACATGTACTATATATGCCATCAAAATGCTCATCGCAATCAAGATAATGAATCTATCCATCATACTCAAATTTATTCCACTTCTATATAATTTATGTCATCTCCATTCTCAAGCAACTAATGATCTGTTTTCTGCCTTTGCAGATTAGACTATTTTTTCTAGAATTTTATATAAATGTAATAAAACATTATGTGATACTTTTTATTTGGTTTTTTCCCTCTCATTATTCATCATTTTGAGATTTATTATGTCATTGTGTGTTACAGCAATTTATTATTTCACCGAGTGGGAATATATAAGAGAGATAGAGAAAGAGATAGAGATAGATATGTGGATATATCATCACTTATATTTTCAACTCTTTTGAGAGTTACTTGGATTGTTATATTATCTGTATTTATTGCACTGATCAGGGCCATCATTTCATTATGATTACTAATTGTGGTTGTATGAGTAAAAATCTTTACTTTGGATCTGACTTTCCAGAGCAAGTATTCAGGCTTGAGCCATTAAAAATGATGTCTATGGGAGGATTTGTTTTTAGATTCAGACAAATTTATGAAGTGATGACCTCATTTTATTTGGTTATTCTTATGGTTTACATCTAGATGTCCCTCAACAACCTCATGTGCTCATAAGGAGGATTTCTGGAAAATGAGTGCATTATGCAAATTTACAACTGACTTGCTGGGAAGTGGGATCTCTCCCAAAGACACTGATCTCAGCTGGGTTTATCCTCCCACACTCTTCCTATTCAGGTCTCTACTTTCTCATCACCATGAGATGAGCAACTTTCCTCCTTCCAAGACCTTCTATCATTCTGCTTTAGATCTAGAGCTGATTGACTATGGGCAATGCCATGAAAAGACTCTAGAAGGTGATTATAATATCCAGAAAGCAAAGGAGAGTAACAAAAGCCTCAATCATCTAATAGAAGGAGTTAGCCATGTATTTGATAACAGCCATTCTGATGATATCTTAAACAGAAATTGGAAACATGCTTTGGAAACAGGAGTAAAAGCCATCCTTGTTATAATGTGGGAAATAATTTGCCTGAATTATGTTCATGTTATAGTATTTTGGAAAAGCTAAAACTAATAAGTGTGCAAATAAGATATTTTATGTAGAAATCTCCAGATAAGATTTGAAGGCACAGCATGGGTTCACCAAATTTTTAGTAAAATTCAAAAGGAAGTAAATAAATTAAGGTGGAACTACAAGTCAAAAGCAAAACAGAACTTCAAGATTTGGGAAACACTTGCCCTGTCCATACTGAAAAAGTGAGAATATGCATGATTGGAAGAAGATTGTGATCAAGCAACCATTTGACAATGGTAATATTGATATAGGAGAAGGAAAGTTCCAACGTACTAGATGTCCGCAGGAGTTCGTGTTCTCTAAAATCAAAGAATGAATTTTAGGAACAACGGAGGTTATGAGCAGGATATATTTATTGAGAGAAAGAAAGCTGTCTGAGAGAGAGACAGAAGGGGTCCCGAGTGGGTTGCCAAAGCCTCTGGCTTTTCTAGGGACTTTTATAGGGTAAAACCACGAGGTGAGGTGGGTCCAAGATGAGAAAAACCTGGGAACTAGTAAGGCAAATGGGCATGAGGTGGGGCAGAACTATGGTCAACCAATAAGATTATTTGCTCGGGTAAAATTGACCAAATCAGGGGCAAATAGGGAAGCAAGTTATGTATCAAGCAAGCATTCTTAAGGATCAGTCACTCTTCCTGTAGGGGATTGGGATGGTCAAGGTGATCCATATCTGTTTGGACTGTCAATCCCTGTTATCTATACTTAGGGTGTGGTTGTATTTGTTTTGCTTTTGGTCTTGAGATCTGGCTCACAGCAGGAGGTGTCTGTCTCCTCCAAGGTCACCAGACATCTGGTCCTCTGTGTCGGCTTTCTCGAGGGCCTGGTCCTATCTGACTGCCTATAATATTTCTAACTTTTAATATTTCTAACTTTCTAATATTTCAGTTGCCCATAACAATATGAATCAGCCATCTTTATAGAAACCATACTTATTTTCCAAAACATTATTACTACAGTCATTCCTGATTGCCTGCATGACTTCACTGAGTCCTTCCTAGCACCACCTTGCATTCTGGGTTCCACTATTCCCCACAATTAGTGATATCCTCAACCTCATTAGGTGCAATTCTTTCGGGTCCAGGAAGTCTTGGATGTTTGGTAGAGATGCGGGGGCATGATGGCCTCCACTTACATGTCAAAGGTTTAGTTCTAGGCTAAGACTTCCAGCCATAGAGAGATGGGGAGCCTAGTCAGAGGCTAGTCAGAGAGCAGAGGACAGGAAGAAAGTTTCCATATGGAAATAAAACAGAACAGAAATAAATTTATTACAGTTACAGGGCCTGGAAAGTCCAAGATCAAGGCAACATCATTTAGTGTCTAGCAAGGGCCTCCCTGTGGCTACTTTGGAAGGGAGGGTAAGCTTTGGTCTTACATGGTGGAAGATGAAATGGCAAGAGAAGGGATGCATGTCTCTGCACATGAGGAAGAATAGATGAATGCGAATCTACTCTGATAACACATTTTTATAATGGCATTAATCTGCTCATGAGAGCACAGCCGAATGACTTAAGCACCCCCCTTAGGTTCCACCTCCCCACACGGTTGCATTTAGGACTAAGTTTCCAACACATCAATCCTAGAGGGCACATTCTGATGATAGGGACTTCTACAGATTTATTTTTCTTATCGTGGGTCATATTTTCATAATTTTAATGCTTCTTAAATTTATGAGTTGTTGAGAATTTTAGGATTTTGATTATGGTGGTTGTGTGTGTGCTCGTGTGAATGTGTGTTTATTTATAGTCTTTAAACATCTGAGTTTTTTCTTGTGTGCATGATTCACTGGGAACAAACTGTTTTATTATTTACAGGCTCGCTTTTTAGCTTGGTTGAGCCACCCCAAAACCACATTAAATGAAATGTGACTTATGCTGACTACTAAAGTAATTCACTTCTGAAAATGCTAGCAATACCTATTGTTTTAGTAAGTTCTTGCCCTTGGTTGGGTAAATTTTAGAAATTATTCCTCCTCTTTCTTTCCAAGTGTCTTCTCCTAGGTGCAAACGGTTTTCTCACCTCTACATTTATCAGTGTGAGGAGAAGACTTGAAAGGGATCCTCTTCTGTTCTTCAGTTTTCTCCACGGGTCGCTCTTTCTGATTCCAGTCTACTAATTCTTGACAAGGTAATGTCCACAGACTTTAGCTCTATCTTCTTCATGCAAGTAGGCTATGGGTCTTTTTCGGGCATCTTTCTTGTGCTTTACCATCGGGCACATGTCGAGCCTGCCTCACTCATTTCCCTCTCTGCCGAGATCATAGTCTTCTACTGCCTGTTTTCCAATATCCAACTATCGCTTAGGATTTTCTCTTTTTGTTTTAAATGTAGAGGGAAATCTAATCCTTGAAACATCATCAGGACCAGAAGTGGATACTCACTTCTTTTATTTTTCTTTCTGTATATTTATTCACTTAGCAGATAGTCATCAATTTTGAAGCAGATTATCTAAATTTGCAATCAATCTAACCAGTAATACCCTTGAGGGCAATGAGATTTCTTGCTCATGGTAGTACAGATTATTGTTGTGGGAAACATAAACTAACACTTTCCATTATAGAATTTAAAACAGTTCTTTATTGGAATCAACAAAAGGGTTGGACAAATGAAGTAAGGAAAACCCGAAAACGTGGGTTGCAGTGCATCCCTCATGTTGGACTATGTCTCATCCACTGGTTGGCATAGGGACAGAAGAGTGAGGATCTGCCTAGACTGGCGTATGAATTGGGAATACTTTATGGTAGCCAGTGAGAACAGTGTCTTCCTGTTTACAGGACCAGACTGCTTATAAAACAAAAGTAAGTTTGGTAAATGGTCGGCAGCTTATACTTATGGAAAGAAAAAAAAAAAAAGAAAAAGATGCCCAATTTTATTACTTCAAGTATTCTACTTAAGCGGTAATATTTCAGTTTATAATACAGTTTTAATATAAACAAACAAAAAAGACAGTTTATTCTCTTACATGAGAGTCCATCACAAATTCAAAAACTGCTATATTGGTGAAAAGTTTTATGGTCCTCGAGGTAAGAAAATGGTGAAAACCCTTAATAACAAGTGATAGTCAAGCTTGATGGCTATTCATCACATTGCTACTTTGGCCTTTATGTTTTCAAATAGTATTTAATGGAAATCTTAGGAGAGTTAGACAGTGTTGATGATGTAAGTTTCCTTTTACAAATGAGACCTCTCTAGCAAGGTAAATGAGTCACCTAAAATCAAAGGCCTGATAAGCAGAGCTAAGGATAAAATTTATTTGTTTAGTTCAAATCTAGCACATTTTAAAATACTTCTTTTGCTGTGCCTCATTTTCAGGATAAAGATGCATTTTAAAATAATGCTAATTTAAGTATAATACTGATATAAAACTATATGAAATAGTTTTATAAATCTTATGTTTTGATGAATAATTTAGAGAATGAAATTCACATATATGTGTACAGTATACACTATATATTTCACTATATATTTGGCTGGATGTATACCTCCATGTAACTACCATCTCAATTCAAATATGGAATATTTTTATCATTTCAACAAGATCAGTTTTATCTATTAATAGTTGATCGCCCTTACCACTCCCTGATTTTTGGCTATCGATATAATTTATTTCCTTATACATATTCCTTTTCCAGAACACTATAAATAAAATCAGAAGTCAGACACAGAATTCAGGTTTGGTAACAACGATTTCCTTCAAACTTTAAAAACAGTATTTTCACAATTTAGTGGGATTGTCAAATTGATTAGCCTGAGAGCTGCTTAGGGCGATCACCGAAGCACACTTCGGGTGTATGTGGGTGGAATGTGGAATCACGACCTTTGGTTCTATGTCTGGTTACTGGACTTTTTTGTCCCTGGCACTGTTTCCTTGCTTTGTTTCCTGGCTTTGATGAGCTAAGCAGCTTTGTTCTTCCACATCTTTCTGCCATGATCTTTCTGTTTTAGTTTGTTTTTCAGGTGCTAAGGATTAACCTGGCTTTGAATCACTGAGCTGCATCTTCAGTTCCTTGCCATGATGCTTCTCCCTTCCAGTCAGTCAACCATGGACTGAAATGTCTGAAACCATGAGCCAAATTAAACTCCTCCCCCTTTAAATTGTGGTGTAGTTGTGTAGGTGTGTAGTACTCCCAACAAGGGGAAACTGAACTACAAATAACAATATTAAACAAAATTATATGGAAAAATAACAAAGCATATTATAGACTATAACAAATAGCATAATAAAGTAGGATGAATCTTGACTATTTTTTTCACATACTAAAAGTTTTGCCAGTCATTCCAAGTATCAGTCAATTTAATTTAGCACCTTAAAACAAAACAAAACAAAAAAGAAACATTGTGTGATAAACTTGATAAGAGCAAGAAAACTTTAGATAAATGCAGAGTTAATGCATGCCAAAAATAATTATCACCATTTAGCTGGGTGTGGTGGTACACACCTGTAATTCCAGCACTCAGGAGGCTGAGGCAGGAGCATCACCCTGAATTCAAGGCCAACCTGGGCTACGTAGTGAGTTCAAGCTCAGCATGAACTACATAGTAAGACCCTGTCTCAAACAAACAAACAAATACCACCATGAAAAGCTCTTGGAAAATAAAAAATGCAAGAAAACATCTTTAATCTGAATTATAGTCTCTACTAAAAGCCTGAAGCAAAAGCAAATCACTGATGTGAAGTAGTCCAAACCTTTCCACATTTCCTCACTGAAAGACCTAGGAAATGCAGCAAGGCAATAAAAGAAATATATTTATAAAGTTTTGAAAAGTAAAATAAGCTCATTATTTATAAATGACAGAATTATATGTGTAGAACATTATCCCCATATGAAAAAGCCCAAATGTTAGTGTTAACCAGTGAATTTTAAAATACTAGTATTATACGATCAACATTTAAAATTTATGCCTATTTATGAACAACAAGAGATAATTGATTTTTTTAAAATGGTAGTATTTTTCATAGCAGCTAAACCTATTAAATACCTAGGTCAAATTTCGAATATTAGAAAACATTATTGAGAACCATTATATTAAACCTTTGTAAATAAAGGCGTATACCTTTTTAATGGATTAGAATTCTAACTAGTGCTTGTAAAGATTTCAGTATTTAAAATAAAGATCTATGAAGTGATATTATGATCTCTAATTTGACATATATTTCAGAACAGTTGCAAGCCACAAATTTGGTCTAGGCTTGAAATTCAAACAATTGTTAATGTTTCGACTATGTGAAGAAATGTTACTTATGACTAGATCCATGAAGTTTGTTAATAAATGTAAATCATGATATGCTTTATTCATACTAAAAAATAAATTGGAAAAGCTTTTGTCATTCAGCTGTTTGAACTGCTACTGCATTACAATGCAAAATTATATAATGACCTGTTACAAAAAATTGCTATTAATGAACTCTCTTCTGACAAATCCACTTGATCTTCCATCCATATTGCTGAAATTAAAAACTAGAAAACAACTGCTCTCCAAAAGTATTGTTTACACAGTCATTTGAATCATTCACTTTTTCAACTGCTGCATCAATATTTTGAATTGTTCCTTTGGAACCTCTGAGATTTTCAGATCCCAGCACAATCTACTATAATAAATTACAAGTAGATTAGAGGTTTTCCATTGTTTTGTGAAGTATGGGAAGGGTGATTTTTTCAAAAACAGGAAACAGAAAATAAGAATTTGCATAGTAATATAGATGCTCATAGACAAGTTGTAAGGAAAGGCATATGTGGAAAGTGAGTATTTGTGCACTGACTCTCACAACTATTTATACTCCTGAAATTCTTGGAATGTTTTTATAAACTTTTATGTGTAAGCCTACTCTTGTTTTATATCCACTACACACAGATTAGCTACAATTTCTTCTGCTTTCCTTAGCTACCTCACTTCAACTCCCTAAAATAATCAGGACCTTGTAGTAGGCAGGAGATTTCTTCCCACCCATGCTTAATACACCTAAAACTTGAACATAGTTTCGCCTTGAGGCAACAGTAAGCATTTTGAGAATCTGGAATCTTTTTCAATTAAACCTTACTACTTTAAAAGATCCTAAATATTAAAACCACTTCTATGTGTAAATAAAAACATGAAGCATGTTCTTAAGTTCATAATCAAAGAAAAATTTGTATGTGTATAGTCATAATTACTTTCAGATGTACTGATAATTATGTCAATAGTGAGATTACATAATAAAATTATCAACACAAGTGAAAATATTTATAACTTTGCATGTTAAGCACTGAGTTGTTACTTTACAAATATAGCTCTGCCTATCACACAGAGATTAAAAATAAAACTAAAAATACATGTGTCTGGCTCTCATTTCAAATTCATTGATTAAAATTTTGAATGGTGAGGCCATATAGTTTTTAAAAATAAGTAGGCTTGCAGGCATGGCATGAAAGAATTTTTCCTCAATGTCACATTCACTTTTAATATGAAACAAACCATACTTAAAATTTGCTCACTGACTTCCAAGGAAGTGTTTTGTGGACAAATATAAATAATAAACAATAGTACCTCTCATTATTGAATTTCAGATTTAAATAAATATGCACACTAATGTACTTCTCTGGTAAATGGACAGTCTTTCTTTTTCTGAATGTTCACATGATTCAATGTACAAATAGACAACCAAAATGCATTTTCTTTCAGAGTATGTAAAAGTACATTGGTTTTCCTTCATTAAAATTGTTTTACTCTTTTCAAGTCATTGTATGAGTATATGCTTAATTGTGCTAATTGTTATTAAAGTCATTCAGCAAGAATTTGGCTTTCGAAGAGTGTCTTAATAGCTGTCACTCTCTTTAGTTGGCAATTCAATTTAATTGCTGCAATCTCAAAGTCTATGTGTAAGTAACAAGTATTCTCAGTCCCTTGTCGCCTTGAGAAGAATGTGGGTCTTCACATATGGTTGATTTTCAGTGTTATGGTGCCTATTTCACAAAAGAAATTGTCACTACTTTCTATTTAAATTGGGGTCTGTAAGGCTATGTCTAACAGCATACCTGATAATTGGTTCCATTATGAAGCACTGTCAAGGCAGATTTTCCATGTACCAAACAAAATGTTTAACCCTCCTTTCCAGCAAAAACTGCAAAGTAGCGCTTCGACAGCAAAAATATCCCAATGCTAATTGCATGGAGTAAATCCAATTATGCCTTACATAGTCCGTATGCCAAGCTGACAGCTAGGGCACTATCTATAAACACTGTGATGCTACTTCATATCTACAAGAGTGGATGGAGGGAAGGCATTAGTTAGCAAGAATTTTAGAACATAAATCAAATATATCTATTTAAGAAATTTAATAAAATGGCTTTTTATAACTCAAATAGTGCATTTGGATTGTTGGTGTGTATTTTCAAAAATATGTTACACATTGGACTCTGCTTCTCAGAGATTTTTAGCTCTTCTAAAATCAAATAAATTTTAATGAATTAATTTCCAATAATCAGATTTCTACCAGCAGTTAAAAAAAATTAAATGGGCTTGCATAGGCCATTATTTCTGCATAGTCTCTGGCAAAGGTAACACTCTCTAATTTCTAGTTTCTTCCTCAGTAAAATGTAGATATCATTCAGCTTAGTTCATGGATCTTTCAGGTCTTGAATGAAATGTCTAAAACCAGCAAATATTCAATAAACATTAGCTGCTATTTGGTTTTCAACATTCTGTATGTTTGCATCCCAGCAAATGTAAATACTGCCCAGGTCCATTCACTTGACAGTGCATTTTTCAGTGTTTCTAACGTTCTTCCACTCTTTGGTACTGAAACACAAAGATGAATGAAACCCAGAACACACTTTTGTTGTCTATGTTCCTAGAAGCAGATCCTGAGATGGAATTTTATGAATGAAAACTTTCTGGAGAAAAGGGGATTAGGATAAAGAGAAGAAATTATATAACAACAAACCCTTAAGGAAAGAATGTCTATTTAAATTTAACCTAAGTTCAAGGGACTCTGATGTATGAATCATAATAATCTTTCAGAGAGATATTAACTGTACCGATCAAAATGGTGAAAGCGCATGAGAGAAACAGAGTGAGGCACATCCAACTATGTCTACTACACTAGCCTTGGAATCAGCACCACTCATAGAAATGAATTAGTTTCCTGTTAACTTCAACAGTGCTGATTTGACTTAAGGGATACTCTAGAAACCCTCAAGAAACTTCATTAAAGTGGATCAAATGAGTTACTCCTCTCCAAAAATTTGGAGCTTTAGATTTTTAATTATTAAAAATAAAACCTACATTTAGACCATGGCTAAATGGACTGAACATTCATGGAGATAGTCAAGCAAATATGGGCAGGTTTGGTACAAAAGACATCCATTTTGACCTGGTGTGGTTGGAAATCTATGCAATAGTAGTGTTTCTACTATTCTTGCAAACAATAAAATCCTCTTTTGTGAGGAAATATGGCTGATGAGAACAGAGAAGTGACTGCTTTGGTCTGGCTATTATGTCAAGCAAAATTCAGCACATCTTTACCCTGCCTCAGATGTCATGTGTCTGCTCCCTTGAAGTTCATCACTAGCTGCAAACTAATTTTTAAAAATGTTTTAGTGAGGTTTCTTAGTTATTCTCAGTAGTAACAATCATCTGAACAAGGTAGTTTTAGCATTGGACATTCTTTAAAATTGCTTGTAAAAATAACAATGCAAGTAATAATTGTTAGGAAACTGCAATCCAACTTAGTCTTCTTTTAGGTTTGACATTTTTGTTGATTTTATGAGAACTATTATTTGTCTAATCTGGGTAAATATTATTTTCATATTATACTTGTATTATAAATTTGGGTTTCCTGTTAGAAAATGCATTCATATCTTATGTTTCTTTGTTGTTTTCATTTTTTATTCCATACAAATTTTAGAATTAGATTGTCAATATTCATGAAAATGTCTGTTGGAATTTTGCTTCAAATTGTCTTGTGTTTACAGAATGATTAAAATAGAGAAAAATTTCCATCTTTAGCCTATTGAGTGTCCTTACCCATGAATAACATTATTTACCTCTCTCTTTCAGGTCTTTCATACCTTTCAACATTTTAAAATTATTTTTGCCATGGGTGATATAAACCTAGTCTTAGCATTACTTCTAGTTATTTTTAAATTCTTTTGCAAAATTCCAAAATATAAGTAAAAAGTCATTTTAATATTTCTATATTCATGTTTTGCTGTGTATGAATTCAATAGACTGCTAAAATCAATTTTCTATCAGCAATCTTACAGTGTTTTCTTACTAACTGTAAATGATTTTATTTTATATAATCATGTCTGTGAAAATTATGATAATCTTTTCTTTCATCTACATTTTGATGTGCCTTGTTTTTCTTAACTTTAGCTCTCTTTTTAAAGTTTTGACATTTTTCTCAATTCCTGGAATTTTATAATTGCGTTGATTTTCTATCTTTCAGGGTGTTTCAGTGGAATATTACTATGTCTTTACTATCTTATTTTTTATGAAATTGTGATTTAATAAATCTGGTGGAAGAACTCAAAGTTTCCTTGAAATTCCTTGATATACCTGTAAGACCTAGTACTTGATCAATTTTCAGAAATGTTCCATGTGGACATAAAAAAGAATATGTTCCATATAGATGATATGCACCAATTAGAAAGGTAATGATGGATGTATATCTTGGTCTTCTACTTAGATTCTTAGATACTGGCCCTATCTACTTTAATAGTATTTGCTTCTATGTACATATAATGGATTTCTTCTTTATTATTTTCATTAGTACATGTTTGTAATACATAATGAATACAATCATTGTGGGGAGCTGGTCATATATGTCACAGCTTTCTTCTGATTGGTGTTTTCTGGTTGTGTTATCTTTTGTCTATCCTTTTATTTTCAACTCTTCAGACTGGCAAGCTCAACCAACTGATCTATATCTTATTTGCTAAAATACTTTATCTAATTACTAATTTGTGAACTTCTATCTGTTCTTTTAGATTGATTTTTTTTTACTCAACTCCCCATTATTTTATTTACTATGTATTCTATTTTTTAAAGGTCACCTTTATTATTTTAGCTTGTACCTCTGCACACATATTTCTCAAGTAAATCAACACCTCTGTAAACATGATAAAAAAATACATTTTCTTGAAAGCCAACTATTTCCTCTTGTATTTGCATGTTATTAATCTCTGATGCAAATTCGTATTTTTAAATCTCCAAATTATGTATTGTTGTTGTTGTTGTATGTTGTCGTTTTTAGATGTGTCTATGTGTTTTGTTGTTTCTTTCATATCCATTCTTATGCATTCAATTTTTCTCTAAAATAAAGCAGATTGCTTAAAAGCTATTTTAGTGAGCTTGGAGAAATTCTGCTGGTTTGTCTGGAAATATTTTTGATTTAATATTATTCTCTAATGATGGTCTAAATACAGTCATGTCACTTAATGATGAGTGTGTGTTCTGCAAGATGTATGTGTCTGTGGATAATTTTTTCATTGTACAAACACCATAGAAAGCCCTTAGACAAACTCAGATATAGGCCAATTATCAGTGTGGCCTTTTGGCAAAATCAAGAGATCCAATCAAGAGATGTAGTAAGATGCAGTGAAAAAGTAACCCAGCATATTGTCTTTGATCTTTTTTTAAGAGTGTACTCTAATGGTAAAAAGTATACAATAATAAATACATAAACTAGTAACCATTGCTTATTATCAAGTATTTAATTATGTGTGTAATACTTTGTAATGACTTGAAGCATAGGCATTTTTTAATCAGCATTGCTATAAACAAGTGAGTAATGCATTCTGCTATGATATCACTAGATGAAGTGAACTATTCAGCTCCATTGTAGTGTTAGGTGATGACCATCATTTACACCATCTGTCATTGACTGGACCATCATCACATGTTGCATGAATGGGTATGATCTTAATTATTCTCTCACAATATAAAAATATTCTAATATTTTGTAGCTTTTATTATTTCTCTAAATGCAATTAAAACTGTTTTAAGGCAATATAACTTTTCCTTTGGCTGACTTTTTTAATATTTTATTTTAATGATAATAAAACCCAACAAAATAAAACAGAATAAATCCAATCAAAACACAGCAGTGAAATTGGTACTAGGATACTAGCAGGATACTAGGAAAACAATGGCTACCATAGTATATCTCGTTATCTTCACAATAGTTGTATATTCCATCAGATATAGCAAAATCAAACCAAAGCAAAACAAAATAAAACCAATCAAAACAGAATATTGAGTAAAGCAAAAAATAATAATAGGAATAAAACAATACAGTGAGAATAATATTAGACTTCAAAAACAAGATAGAAGGAAATCGCCCCCATATTTGCCATATTGCATACTGTCATCCTCCCTATAGATGCTCAGACTGCTGGCCCCAGGCCTGCAAATTCAACTGAATAATACAAGCCTTCAGTTGCTTTTTGTGCCTCAGTTGCTATCAACTCAGGCTAACCTCAAAGCCAGCTGCTGGCTTATGGGGTGAGGGCGTTTGGTGATTCTCAGCCTGTGCGCCAGTAGGCTCACAGGAAGTACTGACTTTTCTTTCTCTTCCTGGGGCCCCGCATGGTCTGTACAGCTTACCAAAAAGTCTTAGTTGGCTTGTTGATTATCTCCTCCCAGTCCCAACATGGTCGATTCTCTGGAGAGGCTATCTGACTTTTCTCTTCCTGGGCCCCGCCTGGTCTGCCCCTTTGGCTGACTAAATATTATTCCTTTATCACTGATGTTTCCAGTTAACTTGGATGCAAGTAGGAATAAGTATCTCATTTTTTAAATTCTTCATTTGAATTCTTCTGATTTGGTAATCAAAGGATGTATGTTTGATTCTGTTAGTAATCTCTCTTAATCTCTTTAGTATTTTTACCTCAATTCCTACAGTCTATAATACAAATTAGAAAGGTATTGTATCTTTAGAACTTTTAATTTCATTCTCCATATTTTAAAATCTTTCGTAGTTGTGTCTTCAAATTTCTCCTGTTCTTCACTACTTCTCTTCACTTGTGAATATACTCTATTAGCAAGGGCATTTTTGTAACTTTAAAAGCACTTTTATTTTTTTTTAACTGAAGATGGTACATAAAACCAACTTCAGGGACACTAGCAATATCTAGAAGAAAGTTCGTGCATGTCCAATTCTTTAAAATGTTTTGAGATTATTTTATAGTCCTATGATTCATATTGAAATAAATTCCATGTGTACTTGAAAACAATGAAGAATATATTTTCATGGATGCTATCCACATATGTTAATTAGTTCAATTCAATCAATGGTGTGGTTTGCATGTTCAATATACAGTTATACCTTGGCTCATGAGTTTAACTCACTCCATGATTCTGGGGAAGATGGCTGCTTGTAGTCCTGTGAGGAAGATGGCCATGGTCCTATTTGCTGCTTCATGCAGAGCTTGTGAATGGAAGCAAAATTTTGCCAGACACTTTAGCTTAAGAACCAAATTGTTACCAAACAGAAGACTTTGTGAACCAAGGTATGACTGTATTTATATTTTTACTTGTTTTTCCTTGAGTAATTTGGAGAATTAGTAGCTCCAATTATGATTTTATCTTATTTCACATTTTTCTTCTTTCATCTTTTGAATATTTTAAATTATATATATATAAAGTTGTAAGTCTTACAATTTCTTCTTGTATTGAACTATCAATCATGAAATGTTCCACTTTTCATATATTTATATAGCCTTAAAGATCTTTTATCTAGTGATTACAATGTATAGCTTTCTTATTTTTTACTAAAGATACATCTCTCTCCATATAGTTAACACATATTACATATATAGTATAATCTTGGGTCCTTTTATTTAAAAATAGCTATTACCATCTTTTTTGTTTATTTACAGACCTTAGAATAATTTTAGCTTCAGAGAAAAAAATGGGATAGAGAAAGTTCCTGTATACTTCATACTTGCAGCTTTTCTCTTTCATCATCTTACATTAGCATATTATTTTTGTTTAAAATAATAAAAGATTGATACATTATAATTAACTGTAAAGATAATTTATTCACCTTTCCTTAGTTTTACTGAATGTTCTTTTTCTGTCCCAAGTTCCATAGACTTCATTACAGCTATATATGCTTTCACTGTGTGCACTTAGGGTCTTCTTATTTCAAATTTCCTTGTTTGGGGACACTGACAATTTTTAGAATATTGTTTCTCATAAGTTCTGTAGAGCAGTACCACAAATGAGTATCATAGTCTGCATAAATTTATTGTCTTAAAAGTCTAGGACTTAGCAGCCTGAAATCAGTATCAACAGGACAATGCTCACTCTGAGAACTATAAGGTAGAATCATTCCTTGTCCCTTCCTCAATTCTGCTGCATTTCTTTTTGGCAATCTCTGACCCACTTCAGTTTTCAATGTCCTACTCCAACAACCTTGGCTTTCATTATCACAAAATGTGCTATGAGTGTCTGTCTTTGCATGGCATCTTCATATGACAACAGCAGTCACACTGGATAAGAGGTCTACACTATCATACTCCCATATTATCTCATCCTTTTATTAACTTTTGACATAGAAAAACTTGTACATAATTGATGTACTGTATACAATTTGATTAACTTGAAGGTATATACACAGCCATGAAACCATTACTGAAATCTGTAATAACTCTGTCCATTGCCTACAATTCTTCTTCCCAGGCTTTTTGTTTTTATTTTTTTTTCTGTGATAGAAACTCTTAACCAATACAACCAAGTATCAAGTAAAATCAAGTAAACAGTAGAACAATATTAACAATAGTGATTACACTATAGATATCTAGGATATAATTATCTTATATAACCAAAACTTTTTACACTTTGACTAATACCTCCCATTTTACCTTTAGTTCAGCCCCTGACAAGCACCATTCCATTTTTGTTTCTGTAAGGTTGACTATTTTAGGTTTATCACAAACAAGATGTGATTGAAAAATATGGTTAATATTTAAATTTTTAAAAAATTACAACAAAAGACATTGCCGTTAACCTCCCTCAAAATACTTAACCTTGATTTGAACACATTTATTGTTCTTGCCACCTTGTCTGACTACGTAGCCCAGGCTGGGCTTGAACTTGCAGCAATAGCCTGCTCAGCCTCCTGAGTGCTGGGATTACAGGTGTGTGCCACCACTCCTGGTTTCTTGCCACTTTCTGAAGCGGTTCTGGAAATCGTCTTTCATGAGTATCTGTAATTGCACTGTCGTGGCTGTTTCCACATCCTTGCTTAGCTTTCATGGTCATTTTGAGTTTGAGGAAGGGTCAGAAGTCACACCTTGGCTGATCCAGTGAATAAGGTAAATGACACATCATATTTTTATGATGTTTTTAGTGAGATGACACTCAACAGTAGATTCGTCAAATGTTTTATCACACATCGTAAGGGTACTTGCGAAAGAAAACTTCCAAAACTGTTTAACAAAGAGTTAAGAATGAAAAGTTTGTATGAAGTGAGGGGAATTAATGGCAATGTGTCCTTTACTATAATAACTTTTCTTAATTTAAACATTGACCATATTGTTGATCACCCTAAGTGGTTTTTGTAGTATATTTAGTTTTGCATTTGCTTATTTTCCTTAAGTCTGTCTTCTTTGTAAAATGTCTGTTCAGAACTTTGACCTATTTGTCCGTGTGTCTGTGTGTCTGTGTGTCTGTATGTGTGCACTGTCGAAGTCCACTTCTGTTATTTAAAACGCAATACCACAGACTAAGTATACTACACAGAAAACAAGTATACTTTGGCTCACACTTCTAGCCTAAGTCTGTGGTGCCATATCTTGTGATGACCTTGCTGACAAAGTCCGGAGCAAAAACAAATCAGATCATAAGAGGTGGAAAGTCCACAGGAGACCTCACCAAGCTGCCTTCTATAGCAGACTCACTCTCTACATCACACATTAACCCTGCATTCACGTAAATGGATTAATCTGCTCATGACAGGAAAACTCTAATCACCTCCTGACATTAATTCTTTCTCCTTTCCATTACTGAATTTTAAGAGTTGCTGATAAATTTCATATACAAGTTTAGTAATTATTTTTCCATGCCTTTGCATTTGATTACCAGTATCTTTAGCAGGGTAGAATATTTTAAGTCCAATTTATTAACTGTTCTTTCACAGATTGTGCTTTTTCAGTATGTACCCAAAAGATATCCCCAAACCCATGTTTTCTTTTCTCGTGTATTCTGGAAGTCTTAGAGTTTCTCATTTAGCATTCAGTTTTATGACTTATTTTGAGCAACTTCTGTAAGTTATATGATTGTTTAGATTGATTTCATTTGCTTGTGTCTATTCAGTTGTTTAGCACCATTTGTTGTAAAGTCTATCCTTTCTTCATTGAATTGCTTTTGATCTGTTTTCCAAGATTAGTTTCCTCTCTGGAAGGGTTGATTGCTGACTCCTCCATTTGCTGCACTAACTTATGTGTCTGTTTATTTCAATACTGTGCTCCCTGTTTTACTACGAGCTTACACTACTGTGCTGTTGTGCCATTCTTCCAGGATGGCTATTCTTAAGTATTTTATTGCCCTAATATTTGCTTGTCTAGACCTTTTCTCTTTATAAGTAAAATTTCAAACAAATTTGTTGATATATATAAAAATTGACTCATTAAGATTTTCCTTGTGATTTAAATTGAATCAATAATAAATGTGTGAATAATTGACACATGAGGAATTTTGAATCTTACAAACCATATACACAGTATCTCATCATTTATTTAGTTTTTCTTTCATGAGAGTTTTGTTATTTTTCACATAAAGATCATGTGACATTTTAGGCTCATTTTTGTTTTCGTTTCTAGAGCTAACTGCCATACTAGTGCTTTAAATTCAAATTCCAATTGTTTGTTTCTAATATAAAATAACATATCATTTGTTTATTAACGCTGTATATTATTCCCTTTCTGAATCTGAATCCTATAAAATTTGTTTATATCTTGAACTATTTCATGCTCTTTCACCAGAATCATATTTCTCATCTGAGATAGTCCCCCTAAAGACCAATCATGAGACTAAATTGATTATCAAAGTCAGTTTGCTCAACTTAATCCAATTAAATTTAATTGCACACACCCCATATCCTTAATCAGCCTCACCCAGGGGACATGATACCTTTGTGTTTTTTAAACAGATTGTGTGAGCCAAGTTTTTTTTAAAACTATGACTCTCACGAAAAATACTTTAGGTGTAGGAAGACCAAGGGAAATCAGATTTATCCTATTAGCTTAAAAGTTTTTGACAAACCTCAGAATAGTTTTTGGCTTGCCCATGAAGATTCCCTGATAAAGGAAGGGATTTTACCAGAAGAAGTGACATATGAACAGACTGCAGAACAGCCTCATCCAAAAGCCAAATAAAATAGTTCAATTTTTGCATTAAATCATGATAAAATCATAAAAACTAAACTGTAAACTTAAATTATAATTGTTAAATTAACTTAGAGATATTTCATTAAAATGCACTGATATAAATGATAGGATTGAGGCAGGTTACATTATTTTCCTATAATGTGTATGGATAATTTTTGATTTAGAAGCAAAAATCATCTGCAAAGCTAGAGAATCCAAAAATTGTGCAATATAATTTTTGAATCAGGGGGTTAAATAGTTTCATTTCCTAAATGTTTCATGACAATAAGTGACAAAGTTGAATCCCTTATTCTATATTTCATAATGCTTTTATTACATTATCATTTTTATGGAAACATCACTTTTAATGTGAATCATTATTTGGTAAATCTATTTTTATTTATAAATCTAATTCAGCATTGTGCCCATTGTGAACATAAACTATATTAATACAAGCTTTTAAAATCAACTGTGTGTTGTTAAGAATTGACCATTTTCATTAGTTGATTTTGTTTAGAAATCGTAAAAGAGTGTCTCATAACACTTTTTCAAAAGTAATTTCCCCATGATGTTGAAATAGCAAATTCTAGAGTGGGGACTTAAGTATGATTTTTCTGAATCTTAACCTTTCCACAATCACAAAGGAAAAACATGAAAATAGACAGGCACTGATGCTAGGCCATGGTAGCTATGGAAAGCCAGTGGAATCAAGCCTTTCCTTTCCTCCCTCATACCTAACGTACTCATCAGAACTGCTGGCTGTAGGACTCCTGCTCCTGCATAAGGCAAAAGTCCCTAAGTCATTGCTCCTCTCTCCCTGTACTGAAGGAAAACAAGAACAACTCTACAAACTCAAAAGCCCTCAATGAGTCAGGAGAAAAATTGAATGAAGAAACATACAGTTTTCATCTCCATATTTTCTCATTGAAGCTGTCAGGTCTGATGTCACTTCCCATTTCAGAACATAATCAATTTGTCATGAGTCCACAGCCAGAAATAAAAATAAGTCTTATGACTTCTCTGTCCAGGGTTTGAACTGTGGCAGAGAAAACTCAGGGAGAGGACAATCCTGTTATAAAAGGAGAAAGGATGCTCCAAATCACATTTGCCCCCTCTTTTTTTCAGAAGGATACCAATCATTTTATAAACACAATAAAAATGCAAATGACAGTAGTACCTTTTCAGAAAATATCAGCATAGAATAATGATTTTCTATTCTTTATTAAAATAATAACATCTATGGAGGTCTAGAGGACTTCAAAATGTAGTATCGTGATTCAAAAGCATTTCCTATTATTATTAATTCCTATGCTTCACTATTATTCTCTGTTGATTCCAATACAAAGTATCTGAGTTCCTCCAGTCACTTTAGCTCCTATTTTTCATTTAAGTGTTTTGACAAGTAAACCCCTAAGCCAACTGAACAGACATGGTTTTGGCTTGAAGCTTCAATTTGAAGCTGTATTTTTTTATCTGAAGTGTACAGTCTCACACATTCAGAACTAGGACTCAGAGTCAGAGTTGGCTCACAAGAGTATCAGATTCATCAGTGTTTAATCCACTGTTGAGTTCATAGCTAAGTGTGCTCTTAGGCAGTGATGCCTTGTGGCAGGAAGTCTATCACTGGGTCATGACCTGGAAAGGGTTTATCATGTGCACAGCCTCTGCTTGTCTCTCTCTGGCTTTTTCATTGTGCTCTACTTCCCAGTCACCATGAAGTGAGTAACTTTGCTTCACCTTACTCTTCTACCATGATGTTTCCATTATGACATCTGACCATGGGCTCAATCTCTGAAAACAGCAGCCAAAATAAACCTCTGCTCATTGTCTCCCACTTTTGTATCAGCAAATAAAAACTGATTAATGCATTGCCTATAATGGAAGACAGTGTATCACAGTAGCTAAAAGCAAAGGCTTTGGAGTGAGATAATTGGGGATAAATTCCTGTTTTGAGTTTACTAACACTTTGGATATTGCATCATGACTTAACAATTTGGAGTCTGGTCCTTGTCTGTGCAATGGAGCTAATAATAATAGTAATATCTTGTTTACAGCATTGTTTAGAAGATTGGGTTCATTTATGAAATACAGCTTTGTATATATGTTTGCCCAATGAATAGAAGTTATATTGTTTTTGTTTTCATTACATAAAATATTACCATCATTGAAAAAGTGAAGGCATTATGTATTAGTCAGCTTTCTCATTGCTGGGACAAAATAGCCAATACCTGCTTCTTAAAGGAGGAGAGGTTTATTTTGGCTTACAGTTTCAGAGGGTTGAATCCAAGATAGTTGGCTCCTACACAGAAACAGCATGGTGTTAGGGTCTTGCGGAAGAAAGTTTCTCAAGTCATAGTGTTTAGGAAGTAGAGAGATGGAAAAAGCTGGAGATAAGAATGCACCCATCAAAGTCATACTCGCAGCTACCCAACTCTAACCCGGCCCTAGATCTAACACCACACTTAGCTAGTGAATTCAACAATGGATGAAACCACTGATTAGTGTAGTGACCTCATGATCTGATCACCTTCCAAACACATGACAATTTTGGAAGACATTTTAGATCTAAACTACACAGCCGGTTTAGAATACAAGATCAGGAAGCTCTCACTGTTTTTCACTCCATTAATGATTAAGGCATAGTTTTTCTTTTTGATGAATAAGAAACTCTAGAAAATCACAGAAATAAGCACTCAAATCAAATCACAGAGATAAGCACTCAAATCAAAGCTATAGAAGGCATTTGGAGAGATATTAAATCGTATGAGTTTGAAAATAGAAAGCACATTCAGAGAAATAATAGAAATAGAGAAGTTCAAAATTATTCTGCATGGTTAGGCTATTTCAATTTTGTGTCTGGGTTGTGAAAATGTCAATGAATTAACTCTTTTGGAAATAGCTAGAAGTACTTTGAGGTTATTAACATTATACAATTATGTACTTAAAGAGTAATCAATTTGCCCTTGAGGGATAACTAAAACCACTATCGTTGGGTTATGTGACTTTTTATTTCCGATGGTATTAAGTTCTACAATATGAAGCAATGAAGCTTTGAATAGAAATGCATAAGAGAGCAGTAGCTGTGGAGTAAAAAATCACAGGGATTTCCCAGTTCTCTTGTTGACCATGTCTTCAATCTTTAGGTGCCCCAGTCTTTCTGTATTTAGAAGATGAGATCTACTAATACAAACATTATTTGAAATATTAAACAAGATGATCCATAAGGGAGTTGCTTGCAAACCCCAAAACTTTACATAACTAAGGTATTAACTTCTATACTTGACATTTGAAATTCAAACCTCCCTAAAGGTGGCTATATTTTAGTGGAAAATATAAGTTATATACACAAATTTCAGGGTCTAAATAATCTAATTTTCTAGGCCTCAATTATGACATATTTGTTATAGAAAACCACTTCAGTGCTCTCTCTACCACCTTTAGGATTCTAAATTCATTTTTAGTACCTCATAAAACAAACGTTAACATATACTAAAAAATATATTATACTATGCTGCATAATATACTATGCTGCATAATATAGACAAAATTTTACGTATTATTTTCTAAGGTATATCATTTACATGAAAATTTAGGCTAATCTTTAAGTACGGTGTATTAATAACATCTATTTTATATTTTTTAATTGAAAATGTGTTCATAAAATGGGACGGTAAACAACTAGTTCTAAAACACTACTAGTAGGGCCATGGAGATAGCCCGGCAGCACAGCGCCTGCCTGGCAAGGACAAGGTTGTGAGTTTGCACCCCGGTACAAAAAAAAAAAAAAAAAAGGAAAGAATTATAAAATAGTACTACTAAAATTACTAACTTAATAATTACTCTATGGAATTATTGATTATGATTATTGATTATGAAAATCAATAGTTATTTTGTTTTAAACTTAAGTACTTAACAATTATCCATAAATTGGAAGCATAACGAATGGCACATAAGTTTAAATATTTCATGATTTATCTCAAATGATAAACACAAAGTACAAATTAAAACAAAATAAAAAATAGATAATAGGAAGCAGGGATATAAACACTTTGCAGTTGTGAAGTGGACCAAGGAAGGGAGGAAAGGGAAACTAGGAGAGGAGAAGGGAAAGTAAAAAGAATTAAGATGTGTTATGTACCTGTTCCATCTTTCATGTTGAATTTAATCATTGTGCACTGCAAACATACACAAATAAAAATTTTAAAATAAAGTCTAGGGCCAGGGATGTAGCTCAGCGGCACAGTGCCTGCCTGGCAAGTGCAAGGCCCTGAGTTTGATTCCTGGCACCAAAAAAAAGAAAATAGTAAAATAAAAGCTAAAAATATAAATTGTGTATAAAAAACATAATTGCTGAGGATATTTTGTCTTTAAAATTTGAATCAAATGATGTTAGACTTTCAAGGAATTATAGGTTGTCAAAGAGCTACAGTATGAATGAAAAATGAGAGAAAACTAACCTATTTAATATTAGACAAATTTTAAAGCTATATTTATCAAATTAGTGTGATTCTAACTTAAAAATGAACCAGAGCTAGATGCTAAAGTAGTAGCAAATTTAATGTATGGTGATATTTTGATTATTGAAAGGAAAAGTAATTCTTTTATAATGTAGCTGAGAAAATGTTTGTCGACCTGGAAAATAAATAAAAATATTCAATTGTTGCCTTAACATATACCATATATAAAAGATATATCACAAGTGTGTTTAAAACTTAAATTTCTTCTTTTTGGTTTTCTTCCCTGCCTTTATTTTATTTTATTTTTTGGTGTTATGCAAACAAAGTAAAACAAAATTTTATAAGAAAAAAATAGAAGAATAACAGAAGTTAACACATTCCATATTATCTTTAAAGTAGTTTCTCAGAGTACAAGATGCAGGCATAAAAATTTCTTCAATCAGTATTAGCACAAACCTCCATTTTTAATGATCTAAGAGATACTAATAGCATAACTGATTTGCATGTTTTCCTTTTTCCCTACCGTTTTTACCCCTTTCACTCATCTTGAATAAATAGGTGTAGGTAGAGTTCATGAACAAAACTCAGACTGCACAGGAGATACTTCAAAGAATCAACAACTGAGATCTCACCTTATTAAAAAGCTTTTACACAGCAAAAGAAATCACCAACAGTGTGAAAAGACAACTCACAGAGTGGGAAAAAATTTTAGCCAAATGTCCCACAGACAACATATCAAGAACATATAAAGAACTGAAAAAAATCAGACCACCCCCCATATTTAAAGACCTAATCCAAAAATGAGCATTGAGATGAGAAAGCACTTCTCAGATGAAGAAATACAAATAGCAAATAAATATATGAATAAAATGTTCAACATCACTTATCATTTGTGGGCTGAGGATATGGCTCAGAGGCACTGTGCTTGCCTGGCAAGTTAGAGGTCCTGAGTTAGATTCTTGGTACCAAAAATAAAAAGAAAAGAAAAAAAGAAAAAAGAAAAAAGAAAAAGAAAAGAAAAAGAAACAAACAACACTGGTCATTTGAGAAATGCAAATTAAAACAACAGTGAGATTTTGTCTCATCCCAGAGAGAATGGCTACTATCAAGAAATCAACCAATAACAAAAATAGAAGGGCTATGAGGAAAAAGAAACCCTTCTCCACTCTTTGTGAGAATGTAGACAGGTACAACTCTGTGGAAAATAGAATGAAGATCCCTCAAAAAACTAGGATCAGAGGTCCCATTCAACTCAGCTATTCTCCTTCTGGGTATTTTCTCAGAAGAATTAAAAACATCAAACCACAGTGAAATATGGGCACCTATATTTACGGCAACACAATTAATTACAGGTAAATCTTGAAAACAACCCAAATGCCCACCAACTACAAAATGGATAAAAAAGATGTGGTATTTTTATACAATGGAGCCAATAGAAGAATAAAATTGAGATTTTTATAGGTAAATGGGTACAACTGGAGACCATATACATAAATGAGGTAAATCAGACTCACACGTGTAAACATCATATTGTCTCACTTGTGTGAGAAATTGAAAGAGTAAACAAGGCCTAAAACGTACAGTAGATATTGTGAAATGGGAAGAAATTGTTCAAAATCAAATCTTAAATGTTGAGGAATAAAATCTTTTGAAACTGAGGTACAGCTTTACGTCATACAATTCCTCTTGCAAATACAAATTGATGAAACTCTTTTATAAAAGAAATGTGACACACCTATAAATAATGTATTGTTGAGTGTGACTAAAGAAAAGAAACAAAATTTTCACAAAATTTTCTGTATTTAGATATGCTTACATATGCTTGTACGTGGCTACACAGAAGTGAAGAAAACATGTTTTCTTAGCTGTTAATGAGTTCTGGTGGACAGGTCAGCCAACTGGCTGGCTTGGTTAGAAGACTGATTCCATTAAACATTAAATAAACATACTGAGACTACTGTAACTCAAAATAAGGATGTTAGTTCATAGTCAAGTGTGATGAGAATTCATTGGAAGGTTTAGATGAATGAACAGGTATGTTTATATTTACAACAAAACCTTTTACTTGCTTATTTATCCACCCAACTTTGAGTTTCTCCTTGCTCATTTATCATTTCTTTATATTCTAAATTATCTTCTCTTCTCTCTTCTCTTCTGTTTTCCCTTCCCTACATTTCCTCCCTATTCAATTCTTCCTTTTCTGATTTCTCTTTCTTGTCTTCCTCACTTGCTCTTTCTTCTTTTCTTTCATTTCATCCTCCCTTTCTTTTTCTTTCCCTCCATCCTTTCCTTCCTTCCCCTTCACGGAAGATTCTGAGTGTCAAGGACCTGGAAAGCAGCGTGGGATGACAGCAGAGCAGAGGCCAGGATTTTGAAAGGCTCGTTTAAGGGCATCAGTGATCCTGGAAGCCATAGAAACCAAGTAGTAAGGAAAAGGCTTGGTGAGGAGGCAGCAGTGTGTCTAATGGGCTGTGAAATGTGGACTCATAAGGATTGGTCAACAGAATTGCTTACCAAGAAGGCAGGAGGCAAGAGGGGAGGTATCTATGAAGGCGGAAGCTGGTACCCTAGGAAGCAGTATGCATAATGTAAATGAAGGCAGACACAGAAGGTCAAATGTTTCATCATTTCTCTTATTTCAGAAACCCAAAGTACAAAGAAGTTAAAGATAAACTAAAGGGAAATGGTTGGAAGCTGGGAAGCTGGAGTGCAGAGTTTATGAAGAAGAAGAAAGGGGAGAAGGGGAGGAGAAGGGGAAGAAGGGGTCAAAGGAGATTAAAAGGATCTACAAATAAATATATAATATTATATTATATTATGTGAATGATTTCCTCAAGATGAATATAGTTATTATTTATCACGAACATATACCAATTAACAAATGCAGAATCCATGGGCTGTGGTGGCTTACTTGGAGATTGGAAAGATAAAATCAATAAATAGAATTCTTTGATAGACAGAAATACTGACTGTAAGGTGAACCAGGCTTTTCAGTGTTAGAGAAGTGTTACACAGCTCAAACAGGAGGAAGGCTAGAAACAAACTGGAGATGCTGGGTTAAAATTTTAGGTACCAATATGAACTCATATTTTAATAAATAAGCACCTAAGAATAGTCCACACCGTTTAAGGCATACATACAATTATTTTGGTTCAGAAGAGACAGGTGGATTAGAATTGAGTATCAATGAGTCCATTATTATATTCCCAGAATTGTCCTTTTACTGATAATCTTTAAGGCATTTTTTGTTTTAATTGTTTTGTAACTCAGGACAAAAAAGGGGGAAATTAGTATGGAAAATCAAATTTAAATTTTCCACTTAGTAATTGTGTATATTTGAAGGATAAAATATATAACTTCACTGTTTTGGGAAAGTAGTGAAATTAACACTATTTATGTCACTTGATTATTAAGTAAATATCAGCTATTTGATTCATACAACTCTAGTATTATCTAAATTGGGAAGTAGCGGCATTTTTCTGTATAGAAGAAATGAGACCTAGAGAAGGTAAATGATTTAGTGAAAATCAGCAAGTGAGGAAAAGAATCCTGTCTCAGAGCTCAAACTTCCATATCACTAATCCAATAGCAAAATGTCTGATTAATTTCAATTTAATCTCAATATTTTCTGCAAAGCAAAGTTCTTTTGCCTCAGGATTTAGTAACTTTAGTGTTTAGTTAAATGGTTATATAGCAAGTATAGAATAGCTCAGATGATCCCTAATTTATATGTATATGCCCTTGCTAAATGTTATTCTAGAATTTGACATATAATAACCAAAGAACAATGATAGAGAAAAGTACTCTCTTCAGTAACCCAGAATGAAACAAATCCAAACTAGCACCTCGGGATTTCTCCTGATTGCAGTACACAAGCATCATATTCTGACCTATACAATAGGAGACATGGGCTACGAAAGTTTTGTGAGAAAAAGTATGAAATAAATTTCCCATTGAGAACATGCTGATAAAATATCAGCAGGTAAAATCTCCATGGCATAGAAAGAAAATGTCTCTGAAAATATCCAACTGAATGGTCATGTTTTAAGTTAACAAGCAGTTGCCTGAAACCTCCCTCGAAATCAGTAAACTGCTCATCTTGCAGATTGTGTTAGAAATTGGATTTATGGGACATAGCAAAAATGCCCTGTGCTACAGAATAAGCACAAAAATGTACTGAATTGTTGACTGTCTTATACAATAATGTTTTGAGGTAAACAATACAGCCTGTTATTACATAATGCTATCAAATTAATACATTGCTGACAATCACTATCACAGGTAGGCAGACTATGGCATGAATTTTTCACCTTTGACCAAGAGTCCTTTGTATTTGCATTTATATCTTAGCTTTTGTTATCAAGGCACATTAGTACAAAAAATGAGTAGGTAGTGTGATACAGCACAGTAAATACATAGTACAAAAGGTTAACAATACACTATCACAAAATACTGTCACCTTTCACTGATTAGCATATTTTGCAAGTGAATAAAGCAAAACTACATAACAGACAGAAAACTTAGTAAGGTAGTGCTTGAAATTGATAGTTATACACATTTAGAAAAATTATAATATTTAAAATGACAGTATGTCTCAAAATTTTTTGCCATTATTTTCTCTTTTGAACTGCATGAGTGTGTATGCATATAGAAAAATAGACACTATATAATCAAAATAATCATTAAATGTCACAGTGACCAAGTATCATTATGATTATCTTTTTTCTTTTCTATATTCTAATGTGTCTATCCAACATCCATCCATCCAACCATTTATCATTAACTTCTCATATAAATGCGCCTATCATTTAAGCTAATTTTTCTTTCTACATGTTGTAGGTGATGGAAATGATTTGGTCCTACATTCCATCTTTCATGCTTGGCCTTGCAGTGCAAAAGATCCAACTGAACTTACACTTTTATCTGACATTCTATTCAGCAAAAGAAATTGATGATGTTTGTACCCAGTGGACTTAAAGATGATTAGGCTACATTTTGTTCTAAGGCTCATATTGTCCATCAAAACTATCTCTCCATATCTTCCTCTTTTTCCATCTCCTGTTCTCAAATTGTAAACACACACAAAAGTCTGTCTTTTGAGAGAATAGCTAAATACACAATTTTCCATCTACTCTTCGCCAATGTCCAGGTGAAATAGAATGATGGAAAAACATCTGCACAAATATAGTAGACACTGTTTGAAGAAGTCATTCTTAAACTTTCTGTCCAAAAAAATCATTTTCCATGGTAGTTTTTACCAAAACATCTTCTGTATTTTGTGGTGGGGTGTGGGAGTGAAAGCTATTCAACACCACACTCACTATCGATCTTCTTGAAAGCAGTGTCTAAAAACTATTTTGCCATAGGTTTATCTGTAAATAATTTCCCAAGTTGGGAGAACAACAACAGAAAGGAAATAAATTTGAAAATTCAGGTATCACACACACACACACAGATATCATGCCCATGCACTCACACACATAGCCTGATTTGATAACAACTTTCTTGATTTTGTTATTTGATTCTTTAATCTCATTCCTTCATTGATCATTTCTTCATAATCTCATTCCTTCATTTTCCCTGATTTTCCCTTTGACATGTGTCACTATCCCTTATCTTTTCTTTACAAGTCCACGTCTTTCTTTTTCTTTATTGTTTCTAAGTGAAAGCCACAAATATCACCTTTGCTATCATGGCAATCTTAATACTTTAAAAGTTTAGGTAATGTTACTGTTTTTAAATGGAATCTATATAGTAAAATTATTCTACATTTATGATGCACTCTACATACCCAACTGAATATATACACATACAAAAATATGTACACCTCTATAACTCTTACAGGAAAAAATTTACTGCATATTTATGTTCCTTATCAATTTAAATTAGAACTACCACAGAAGGTACATGAGAATTTCCTTGTTTCACTGGGAATCCATTAAATAGCAAAGTACCTTAATATGAGAGCCATGAAATGTACCTCAAGAAATAGTATGGGGGAGGGGGTTTTCAACTGCTTTGCCCTCAGAAAATTTTCAACCTAATTTCAAATGACACATTAATAATGCCATTGGAGTGCCAATCTGAAATATAAAATCAGAAGCAATAATAACTTTAGAAAACCTTATCCTACTCAGTAAGAAATCTGAAAAACATTATGATAATAAATTCATACAAAACAAAATTCATAACAAAGATGCAACATTGAGGACTGTAGTTTTTACTTTGAATAACTATCATGTAAACTTAGAAAAATTAGTAGCAATAAGTAATAACGCATGGGAATAACAATTTTCATCTTCTAAAATAAATGTTAAATAATAGAAATGAGGAAAATTTAGATGTTTTATTGACAGTGAATATTTTTTGTTGCAGTTCATTTAACAAAAATGTTTTTGTTTGAAATTGACTTGGGAGCCTGAACTGACAATTGTAGAGAATTTAAAATACTTATGCTGTGAACATTTTATTATTAGTAGTTTATGATATTAGTCTTTAAAGGTACAGGCAATACCTGGCCAAATTCAGGCCAAGTCAACCAATGCAACTAAAATCATAGCTCTCCAATTAGTTGTTCTCAAACTATTTGTAATCATACAATAAAGCTGTTTAGTATTAATGTCTGTGTCATCATTGTCAGGTATAAAAAGCTAACTGTATAAACGTACTTTAGCTAGGCAACTCTTTCAAATATATTCACTTCTTGTTTAAAAATGTGAAGAAGATTTTCTATGCATTGGTTAAAAATTCATCTGATTTTGGTGAAACAAAGCACATTTATGTACAACACGTTACATGAAGCAGTTACATCGCAAATGGTCAATAAAGGGCAAAAAGAAACGTAGGATTCATTGGGAGCCAGTACCTCAAATCTCAGGAAGCCATTTGGAGCAGATGGAGTCTTAACTGTGCATTCCCCACTTGCACCACAGAAGGAGAACTTCAAAAAGCCGCCCTTCCAGGATGTATATATCAAGGGCACAGGACTTAACTGGGTCAATGCACTGGGCCAATGTCCTCGGGACAGTTATTTTTGAAAGTTATGAGCAAGGAAA
>RJWT010005178.1:0-31524 GCA_004365215.1 Cuniculus paca | reverse complement strand
TTCTCTGTGAACCTTTCTTAAGGAAAGCTTCACAGATTCCTGTATTGGATGAGGCCCATGTTTTTTATTCATGATATACCGCACAGGTCCTCTGCAGTACATAAAGCAATTATATTAAATAACATATGTGCTTGTTAAAGGCCTAATTTCCTTCCTGACAGGAAGACTCCAGAGGCTCCATTTGTCTTGTTCACTGATACATCATCAGATTCTAGTACCATCCCTGGAACACAAGTACCCAATGAAAATTTTTTCATTGAATGACTAAATAGTGGCAATCAATTGTGCCAGATAAGACTAGGAAAGTAGGATCAGGAAAAGATGCCTAGGAAGAGTTATAGGACATGCATATAAAGATTGGAGCCAAGTACAGGTTCAACTCCCTCCTTATCCAGCTCTTACACATTTATTCTCCACATCCAGATCTTGACTAGTGGCCTGATCACAGAACAAGTTCAGCGAATTCATGAATTTGAAGTCTGCTCCCCTCTCTCATCCATGGCAGATATTAATATTTACGTTTGCACATAACATTTACCCACTGAACATGGACCTGTCTTTAGAATGTTGGCCACCAAAGCATTCCCAGCAGCACTTTCAGTTGATTGGCAATGACAGAAGATGTAAAACCTATTTTCCACTCAGAACATAGATGTAGGGGTAAAAGACACAATTTGACAAAGTAGGTGTAAGTCGCAGTACAACATGGCACTCTTAGTATTCTTTCCTTTCTTTCTTTTTTCTTCTTTTTCTTTCCTTCTTTTAAAAAGTTTGCTATTTAGCTCCAAATATTGAGAAAACATAAAATGATAACTATAACTCACAATTCCTAAGCTAATTTTATTGTGCTATCATTTTTCCTACTTTTTCACTTTGTCAACAGTTAAAATCTCTCATATCCTGGAATTTCAGTGCATTGAAACCTGGTGGCAGAGGACACATGACATTTCTCTCACACTTAGCCTCCTAGATAGATGATGGATAGCATGTTATTCAGAGAGAGGAAGGTTCTCTGATGGAGAATGTAGTGCTACTGAAGATATTGGCTTCCTCTTTTGTTTCAGTTCCAGAATCCCTGAATTCCTGGTCAGTCTTTAATGCTCTAATCTCTCAAAGGTGGTGCATTCCAGGCTTGCTTCCTCACTAACTCTTCATTCTTTTGCTTTACTAAGAGCAAGGTCTAGGATCATCTACCATTAACGAAGCCCCTGCCTCTTGGTTTGTGGAAGCACATCAGCATACAGGCAGTTGGGTGTTATACATGTGTGCATCACATTACATCTATATTGTTGTTACCACACCTGCCCTCTCGAAACCCTGCTAAGGTAGTATTATTACCTCATGGCCATTTTCAGATGAGAAAATGAGGTTCATAAAGAGTATGTAACTTGCTTGAGTTCTCTCTGTTGGCAAACAGTATGGTTAGGTGAGGGCTCAAATTCTCTTTCTGTGTCCAAATTTTACTATTTTCTCAAATGTCATCAAGATTCTCATGACTATTTTCTTTGTTCATGATAATTTGCTCAGTAAGTAATTATCATAAAAAGCATGGCATATCCAAGTGAATTAAGATAGACCAAGTCTGGGGCTGGTGCTTGGAAAATGCCAAGGGCAGAGGTAAGTGCACAGATAGAATAGTGTGCCCGGGATCATAGGTAGAAAGGCTATTCTAACATCCTGCCTTCTGGAGTGAGATCTAGCAAGACTTTCTCTTCTAGAGTGAGATCTAGCAAGAATGTCTCTCTCTCTTTCTCTCTCTCTGATCTCTGTCTCATATTAGTATATATACAAATATATATGCACAAATACATACACATATATAATTTTATCTCTTCTGAATTATACTTTTTTTCATACTTTTTATCAGTGACCATAATCTGTATCCAACTGGTATTCAACAAAGGTGCAAAGATCATGTAATGGGGAAGGAACAGTTTGTTTAATAAATGCCGCTGGGAAAATTGGATATCCACATGCAAAATGATGAAACTAGATCCCCTTATCTCTCACTATATATATAAAAATCAACTCATTATATATATATATATATATATATATATATATATATATGACATAAATATAAGGCCTGAAACTATGAAATTACTAGAAGAATACATAAGGAAAATGCTTTAGGGCATTTGATTGAGCAAGAATTTCTTGAAAAAGATCCAAAAGCATAGGAAATAAAAGAAAAAAATCAATGTGACTATACCAAACTAAAAAGTTTCTGAACAGCAAAGAGAATGATGAATAAGTGAAGAGACAACCTACAGAATAGGAGAAAATATTTGCAAACTGTGTTATCTATGAAGGGTTAATATCCAGATATGTAAAGAACCCAAAAACTCAATAGAAAAATACATGATTTTAAAGTGGTCAATAGACAGAAATAGACATTCTCTATTCTCTAGGTATACACACAGCCAACAGGAACATGAAAAAAGTCTGAGCATCACCAATCACCAGGGGAATGCAAATGAAAACCACGAGGAGATATCACCTTTTTCCAGTTGAATGGCTATTACCGAAACGAGAATAGATAAAAAAGTGCTGGCAAAGATGGGCATAAAAGGGAACATTTACACAATAGTCATGGGTATGTAGAGCTCTTGTGGAAGCAGTATGAGAGGGACTCCAAAAATTAAAAAAATAGGACTACCATATGATCCAGCATTCCAATACTGAGTACACATCCAACAAAGATGAAATCAGTATTTTGAGCAGATATCCTCCATCTCATGTTTATTGCAGCACTATTCACAACCACCAAGAAATGGAAAACACTTAAATATCCGTCAACAGATGAATAAAGAAAATGTGGTAATATACTCAGTGAAACACTATTCATCCATAAAGAGATGAAATTCTGTCATTCTTTACAATATGGGCAACACTGGAGACTATTATATTAAGTGAGATAAATTAGGCAGAGAGAGACAAGTACTGCATGATCTCACTCACATGTGGATTCTAAAAAAATTGATCTTCCAGAAGTTGAGAGTAGAACGGTGGTTACCAGACACTGGGAACACAATGGGGAGAGAAAGATTGAGAAAGGTTGACCAATGGGCACTAAATTATGGTCAGATGGGATTAGGAAGCTCTGATGTGTGAGTGCACAGTAGCATGGCCATGCTCTCTATTTCAAAATCTAGAAGAAAGGATTTTGAAAGTTATCACCATAAAGAAATAATAAATGTTTGAAGATGTGTTTACCATGATTTGACATTACACAATATATACATGAAACCCCACACTGTACCCTAGAAATATATAAATTTTTATGTATTAATTTAAAATTTTGTTACAAAAATGAAGGCAGGATATATCTTACAGTTGATGGTCTCTCACAATCTTCACCCAGGCTAGTTATGATAGAGTTTTCTGTTCCAATGTGTACATACAACGTTTGAAAAATGACTTGTAATACTCGAGGTCTGAGACACAATCACTGAGCAGTTTTAGGAAACAGTTGCATTAGCAATGCTTTTCATGACACAAAGGATGGTTTTGTGAGGAAAATCTCAGGTCTGAACAACTCTGCATTACCGTTGCAGAGCCTCTGATTGTGAAGCTGATTTGGAAACCCCTAGACTCCTTAATTTTAGTTACTTTAATCATAGATAAAAGTGATAAAAATTTTAGTTATTTTAATTATAGATAAAAGTTTGTTTTAAAAATTCTTTTATCAAGTAGAAAATAAAAATTGTATGTACCAAAAACCACTGTTAGTGGTGTATATCTTTCCTTTTCTGATAGTACATGCAGTTGCAAGTAAGTAAGAGTTGTATGTCTGGTGTGTATCAGAATTTCCAAGTCTCTAATTTTGCTTTTCATGCCATCAGCTGCCCTGCGACATCCTCACAGCCAGCATCTGGTCAGACTGGCAGCAAAAACTAGATTATCAATGCCTTCCTGCAAACCAAAGTGGCAAATATTTGCCAGAGTTTCCTAAGATAGATGATGAGATGCAGTGTAGATTTAACAAATGGGTGGAAATACGCTTTCCATATGTCACTTTGACCCACCTCCCCAGATGAATGCCTTCATTTCAGCCAGGCAACGTAACTTTTCTTTTAGAACCACGTCCACTGTAATGTACAACATGAATACTGAAAAAAAAAATCACCTCTGGAATTCAAATTCCATCTTACCTAAATTGTACTATTATTTCAATGCATCACAGATTTCTTTGTAGTCAAACTCAAGGCTCTGAGGCATTCTTGAAATAGTTCTTTAAAGCTGACATCTTTTAAATCGCCCCTAACTCAAAGTAAAATGGTTCTGACATGATGTTTTGATCAGGCGTAGTGTTTAAGAGCAAACATTCCTCATATATTAAGCAGGATTGGTCAGGCTAATTCTAAAAAGATGTCAAAATGAATATGCTGCCAACAGATGTTTTAAAATTCTGGCCAAATTTGCTTCTACTATTTTTTCTTTCAATGTCTTCGAAGGTGAAGGGAAAGTGCCACTTATGAAAATGAAGAGAAACCTCTGATAACCAGTTATTAAACGAGATGCAAGAAAATAGATGAGGGTCAGACTTCTTGTTTCTTTTTGCTAGTAGAAATAAAATATATCAGGAATAGTTGTTTATGGACAGTACAGAAACTTTTTCTGCTCTGTGCAGGAAATGTTCCTAAAATGGAACATAGAGAACTTTATCTACCTGAAAACCATGCATAATTCAGCATAGACGGTGACCCATAATCTCTTTACTGTTTGGGTAAATGGCTTGTGTTCTGAAAACAGAAAATTTTCAGATAGCACTGAAAAGTCAGATTATATTTCTATTCAATAAGTACCTGTCACAACTGGAGGCTCTGAAAATCTATCCTTTGGCCCAAAAGGATCAGGAGAAATGTCTTTTTTCCTCAGATCTGAGACAGGATGCAAGTAGCTTTGGAGTTGATGCTTTGAAAAACATCAATGCTTAGTAATGAGTATATGAATAAGTGGAGTGAGGCTATGTCTTTGAATACTGGGTAAGATTATATGCAAACATATGTTGATTTCTTTCCTCTGTAATTGGAAATACTAAATTGTCATGTGCAAAAACTTCATTAGGTTTTTACTTGATTACAGAAATATTTTTGAGATGGCAGAGCAAAACATTTAAGAATTTGACTTAAATACTGGGGCAAATTATTCAATCTCTCTGCATTTCAATTTCACCATCTATAAAACAAGGATAAGGATTGTATCTAATAGAATTTCACTTCATGAAATAGTAGAAAACTTCTTCTGTATAAAACCAGAACTCTGGGAAAAAAAATGTCTAAAACAATATTTTTCAGATATTGTAAAACAGACAGCAAAGGATAAGTGAAGTAATCATTTTGCCTGAGCTCACTGATTGGACAGTGTCCAGGCTGCATCCCAGGGACAGAGTACCCAACACAACTCAGCAGTTACCCTAGCTTAAGTCACAGGTTAAGAAGTCTGAAGTTCAGGAAGGTCAAGGCAGCTGTAATTTGTGAGGAAGAGTACCAGAGAGAAAGGAGAGAGAGAGAGAGACAGAGACAGAGAGAGACAGAGACAGAGAGATAACAAACTCTGGAGCTCTCCAGTGGGTTGCCCTCAAATCTTGGAATATTGATCAGAAAACATACATGAGAACTAGGGAAAGAGCTAGTGAACAGAAAAGAAGTAGGTAGAAAAATCCCTGGAGCTCATATAGTGCTAGGAATACTCTCATCAGCCAGTGGAGAAAAGCCTTGTTAACAAATGAAACATGGAGGGTTGCTTCAGCAGTAGGGGCAAATTATCCCTAAAACATTGTTGCTGTGACACAATTCCCTCACCTGGTTCCATTTCACGATGCTTACAAGCAAGTTCAAACCTATTCCAGATAATTTAAGCACATTCCAGAACAAAGTCTCCAAATATTTAAAGGAATATAAAACAACAATAACCCAGCAGTAACTCGACAACATAAAATTCACAATGCTCAGAATGCAATAAAAATTACCCTAATAAAGAGAAAAAAAATAGTTGACAGAAGCAGACCCGAATGTGACAGTAAGGATAGAATCACTAAGCAAGTACATTAAACAGACATCATGTTGTATTATACCTGAGGGTATGGGCAGTTATTTTGAAGATAATAAGAGGCATTATGGTAACCATTATTGATTTCCTTTCAATTTGTTTGAAGTCTTGTATTATGTTAATTGTTTCATTTTGATTGACTATTCTATTTTTTTGTTTTTATTATGTCTTTATTATAAACAGTTACTTTGAAGATAACAAGATGCATTATGGTAGCCACTGTGGTATTCCAACTGCCTTGTCTTGAAGTCCTGTATTGCTTTCACTGTTTTGTTTTGATTGGTTTTATTCTGTTCTGTTGTGTTTGATTTTATTATGCCTGATGGTATGGGAAGTTATTTTGAAGACAGCAAGGGGCAACATGGTAACCATTGTTGGTTTATTTTTATTTTGTTTTGAAGTCTTGTATCACATTCTTTGTTTTGTTTTGATTACTCTGTTTTATGTTGTATTTGTTTTATTCTCTTCAAAATAAAAAAATAAACCAACATCATAAATATATTTCAGATGTTCAAAAAGAAAAAGACAAAGAGATATAAACATATACACATATATGCATATACATACCCATCTTCTAAAGGTGAATGAAAACAAAATATGAGATTAAAAGTACACCTGATGGGTTGAATAGCAGGTGAGACATCACAAGGGAAAGAGAGATAAGCCCAGAAGGAGGGCAATAAAAAGTATGAAAATAAAATAAAAAGGGAAAAAATGATCAAAAATCACATGAATAGAGCATCAGAGAGCTATGGTACAAACAAATAACATGCAGTCTAACATGCATGTAATTGGAGTCTCAAAAATTGGGAAAGGAGTTAGAAAATTATTTGAAGAAAAAGAGGTTGGAAATTTAATGAATTTGATGAAAACCATAAACCTGGAAGAAGTTCAACGAGCATCAAATAGAAAAAAAATGAAGAAAATGCATATGATACATCTTAATCAACTTGCCAAAAACAAATATAAAAATGAAATCAGAAAAAAAACATTGCATGTAGAGAAACAAAGGTAAGATTGATAGGCTTCTCAGGTTTCTCATTAAAAATAACTCAAGTCTGAATAGAATATAGCAATATCATTAATCTACAGATTAAAAGTAGGAACTAATTCTTAGTTCTGTTTTAAAGCTTAAAAGAGGCAATTATTTTTTTGTAAATAATTTTAGAATAGCTCATAGTATGTGCTATTTAAGTGTCTGATACATTTTTTTAAAAAAATTAGATTTACAATTTTAGAGTTCCATTTTTAAGAAATACAAACATATTAGTTGGGTGGAGACCATAGACAGTACAGAATCTAAAGCAGAGGGCTTACAACATTGACCCATGGGCCTTAGAGTAGGAATGACTGTTGCTCAAGAACACATGATGAGTTGCATCTAGAAGCAGCTCCAGGATCTCAGCAACTTATGGGTCCTTTCAACAGCATCTGCCATAGTCACCATTCATGATCAACTCTTGAATTTTTCCAGCCTCATTCCTACCTCTTCATTCCCACCTCCTCTCAATGTATGTGACTCTGTTCAAGCAATTTATTCTTCTTCATTATCTTCCTTCCAGTAAACAAAGTTCCCTCATCTTGCATGAAGGACAAAATAAATATATTTCAAGGCTACTATGCAAGAAACATTTGTTGTGTTGTAATTAATCCTCACAGTTACCCTAAAAGAAATGAGTATCATCCCTGAGTTGTACTTGAGGAGATTGGAGCTGGGATAGTCTGAGTCACACAGAAAATTAAAGCTGAGGAAATAGGTCAAATGACCTTTTATGAGGTCAAATGAGCTTCAGAAAAGATGAGAGCTCTATGAGTGGTGGCCAGTCATGGGTGGCTTCCTGCATGGGGTAGAGCTGCTATGGGACCTTGAGAGACAGGTAGAAAGGAGGCCTGAAATATGCATTGGGGGAAATACCAGGGATAAAGCAAAAGGGTATCATGCAGAGGAATGAGAAGACCCACACATGGGGACCCTGGATAGGGAAACTGTAACAACTCTAAAAAGGCTATCTTAGATACTCCTTTCTCAAAATACCCAACACCCAAAGTTAAAGGAAGAAAAGTTTATTTAGTTCACAGTTTGTAGAGGTTTCAGTCCACAACTGGCTAGCTCCAAGGCAGGATGGCATATGCAGAGGGGCAACCATTCATAACTGCAGAAGACACCAAAAGCAACAAGGGAAGGGGAGACAAGATTCTCTGTCTCTTATATTGTGTGCAGGCTAACTGTCCTAGGGAGGGTGTAGCACTCATAATCCTAGCGAGGGCTTTGTCAGTCCATCAGTGGATGGATTTACTAATCACACAGTCTAGATTCAGCCACCTCTGAAAAGCCTACTCTCATGATTACATGAGACTTCAGAGGGATATCCAGACACAAGCCGTAACAGTGGGTTAGATGAATAAAGCACCAGTTTTGATCTGCTCATGGAGGCACTGAGATAGGTAGATGATTTCATGCACAGGAGTAGCATGAAGGAAAGAAAATTAGGGGGATATAGCTGTGAAAAGAAACTCCCAAATCCAGAAATTTCCACCAGAAGCCAAACAAAACCGTAGCAGTGGACATTTATAAAGACTTTTAAATAAACTGGGAATGTTGGCACATGTCTGTAATTTCAGTACTCTGGGAAGCTGAGGTAGGAGTATCACAAATTTGAAATCCATATAGAACACTTAGCAAGACCCTGTCTCAAATTAAAAAGTAAGAAGTGCTGGGGATGTAGCCCAGTAGGGAGGCCCAAAGTTCAGCCCACAGTACAAAAACAAAACAACAACAACAATAACAACAACAAAAAACAGAGGTCATCTACTCTCCATTATGACTTGGTATTCAATGTTAATTTCACTGTTCACATTTTATGGAGGAGGAAACTGAGACTCTGAGAAGTTAAATTTCATTATGTGTCCACATTCGCAGAGTTGGTAAATGGCAATTTAGACCTAGGAATAGGCAGTGAGATCCCAGTTCAGGGTGTGGTCTACACGGCAATGGGGGGGGCAGTAGCCTCACTCAGGAGAAGCAGTATTTTCATTTGAAGATTATTTCATTAATGAATATAAAGGCTTTTAGAAAAACATCAGGTATTATTAAAGAGAAGGTATTAGGAATGCCTTTCAACCATGGAAATTGGATTTGAAACTGTGACTCTTTCTCAGATAGTGCCCTGCATATTTGAATCTCAGCACAGAGCTGGATGGGACCGAATTCCCTTAAATAAGACTTTAGAGCCGGTGACATCAACTCTTTTGTTGTTGTTGTTAAGGCTAGGGACCAAATGTTTTAAGCTTGGAAGGCCATATGGTCTTTGTCATGACTCCTTAGTTCTGTCACCATGGCATGAAAGAAGCTATAAGTAATATGCAACCAAATGAATGTGGCAATACTCCAATAAAACTTGATTTATAAAACTAGGTGGTGAGGTGAGTATAGTCCTTAAGTCACATCTCATAACTCCCTTTTCTAGGATACAAACCATTTCTCTGTGGTAGAGGAGCCGTGGAAGGTGAAAATGTGCTTCAAGTTGAATGGATATCCTGTAGAACATCTATGGTACCTAGATGGAAGACATGTCAGTGAGGGCAAGAAAGCTTTGGATTCTGGGTGTCTGGGGCAAGCAACACAAATTCTAACAGATGTAGAAGAGTACCACAATTTACCACAAAAAAAAATTTTGCCCACCTATATCAAACTTGTTGGATTGACTCTGTAAAGTAGAAAGAACCATTGACTAGCATCAGTTCTTTTTATTCATTTATCTTCACTTAAAGAAATACAAGAATAATGATGAAGTGTCCTTGTTCTCCAAGAGTTCGTAATTCATGAGGAAGGAAGATGTAAACAGCTAAACCAGTACAGTGCAGGCTGCACTGCAGACAGCCCAGGGGCATTAGGTGAGCTTAGAGGAGGACAGCTTATACAGGCATGACAGGGAGTCAGGCATGGCTTGTAGGAAGTAGGTCAGGCTCTGTTGAGACTTGAAGTCAGCCAAGTAAAGATGGAAGGCAAAGGGATCAATCTGTAAGGACTGGTGATGGGGGAAGTCTGGGACATGGAAGCAATGCAACCGAAGAGCCCCCGATTTCAGGGAATAGAGAGTTCTAAGGTGAGAAGGACTCTGGGAGTTGATTGTCAAAGACATTGACACTCTTTAAAGGAGTTGAGTTCAATTCTTTAGGTCATATGGCACACTGAAGCCTTTTAAACTATGGAGAAATTATGTCTGAATTTCCCTTGTATAAATCTAGAGAAGCTTTACTATGGTTTCACTATAGAAAATGCATGGACAGAAGAAAGATGGGGCAAAATAGCGGGGAACCTAGTGAAGAAGGTATGAAAGCCACCCAGGAGAAAGCTATTATCCTGGGCTAAACTTGTGATATAAGAAGGAGGGTAGCATTCTAAAGAGCAATTGTGGAGTGTTTGAGATGGGTGTTTGAGATATCAGTGTTGAATAAAGAAGATATCCATGTTTTTGGCTGAGTGACTGAGTTGGTGCTGGAACTATCCAAACAGGAAGGGGGTAAGATTTGGAAAAGCAGTAATGGGTTCAGTCTTGGACATGTTTATTCTGAATTTCTGGGGAACAGTACATATCAGGGAAATGTTGACTATGTGGTTAAATGGGGTGGAGCTTAGAGTGGAGATCTGGGCAGAAGGTAAAGGGTCAGAATTTCCACCCATGGAAAGTGTGGTCAAAGCCATGACAGGGATGAGATCACACAGAAGGAGTGCGTACAGTAAAAAAGGGCAGAGGGTCCAGGGGAAATCCATGAAGAAATACAGGCAGAGTAGCAAACTAAGAAGGTAAAGGAGAAGTCATCCATGAGGAGAGAAGGAGCTGGAAAGGAGACATTCATTGCTAAGGATGGCCTATTAATTATCTCTGAATGCTTCCCAGCTCTGTAGCTAAAACTGTTTTGCTAATTTTAAAGATAAAGGAATTGGGGATAGAAGTCAAGTGAGATGACTAGATTTACAGCATCAGTAAATTTTGGAGATTGCACTGTTTTTTTCTCAGATGTTATACACTTCCATCTCATAAGCTACATTACATGTCTCAATAATAAAATTGATATTTGATATTTATGTAGTATGTATTGTGCTCTAAGCACTTGAATTGGTCAGCTTTTCTGTTGCTGAGACAAAATACCTAACACCCACAATTTACAGAAGTTTATTTTGGCTCACAGTTTCAGAGGTTTCAGTCCATGCTCAGCTGGCTCCAAGGCAGGAACATCATTGCAGAACGGTATCATAGAGCAAAACTGCTCACTTCATGGTGGCCAGGAAGCAAATCACAGGACAAGAGCACCTGCTAAAGATGCGCCCTTTAAAGACATACACTCAATGACCCATGTCCAACTGGGCCCCACCTCCAATAGCACATTCAGCTATGGAGATCAGTGGTTTAATCCACAGATGTGTGCCATGTCCCCTGGATCCATCACCTATCCAGGAATCTCCTGAGCCAGTGAAATTGATAGCTAAGGTCAACTGGCACAACACTGTTCCAAAATTTTTAAATAGATTCACTCAGGCAGTGCTTGTAGCAGTCAAAAAATAATCAGTAGCAATAATCTAATTCCATTATCTTCATTTTTTTAAATGACAAAACTAAAGTACAATAAATTTGATGAAGGTCCCACAGCTGGAAAGTAGCAGTTATGAGATTTGAACCTGAAGTCTGGCTCCCAAGTCTCTGCTCCTAACCACCAGATCAGACAGCCTAAATTGGTTTGTCTGCAGTCTTCCATTCAGCAAAGGCTAATCAAGTGAGTATGGTGTACCCAGTATTATGTTAAGTGTTGTGATCCGAAAACGAAATTCCTGTACAAATTGCTCATGTAGTCCAGTGCCTAGTGGAATTGAATCTGCTCTGATCCAGGAACCATAAAGCTGCGTTATAGACTGTGGAAAATACTTGAACTGGGAACCAGTTTAGGGAAGTACAGCCCTTATTAGTTGGATGCCTTAGTTTACATTAATTTTCTACAACAAGATTGGCTCTAACAAGTGTACAAATTTAAGGGAACAATCACTGGATATTTCCAGACTTATCTTGGTCTGAATTTGTCACCTCTTGTGTGTTTTCCTGAGAAAGGTAATTTTGTGATGGTTAACTGACTGCTTATCAGACAGTCCACATTTCAAAAAGAATCTTCAAGTTTTTTTCAATTTCCTTTTTGCGATGAGAACAAATTTAGACATTTAAAACTTGGAGGGATTTATGGAATTGTGAAATTCCTCTAGTGGCTGTCTAGAAGGATACTGATAGCTCTACAGTCAAGCAGGGAAGAGTGTATGTGTCCTTCAGACAAGAAGGACTCTTGAGTGACATCATGAGATGTGAAAACCCCCTAAAGAAACTGAAATCTCTGCAGCTTGTTAGTAAAGTTTCCCTATCTGTTTTGAGAATTTCTTTCTTCTCCAGTGCTCACCATGAGATACGATTATTATGATGATGGAAAAGGTCTGAATTGGAAGAGGATCTACAAATGTTCCATAATAGAGAAATAGTAAACTATTTTTTTAATGGGAGAAGTATCCCTCCATTTACAGATTAAATTTGAGAAAACTTACCACCTTCCGGAATTGCCACACCTCACACTGCCAATGAAGTCTCTGAAGAACCTGACACCCAAAAGACACCACAGTTCATTGGGTGTGCGAAGGATTAATCCTACAGATATCAGCTTAGTATCATCGGTGGGGTTTAAATGACATTCAAACAGCTGTGTCTTAGTCTATTTGGGCAGTGGTTGCAAAATACCATAAACTGATTTATAAACAATAGAAATTGATTTCTCACAGTTCTGGAGGATGGGAAGTCCAATACAGAAGAGTTAGCAGATTCTAAGTGTGGTGAGTGCCATTTCTTTGTTTTGAGATGTTCCTCCTGTTGTATCATCACATGGTGGAAGGGGCAAGAGTATCTCTGTACCTTTTAATAAATGAGGGCATTAATTCCATTTATGAAGACTGTGCCTTCATGAAGTAGTCACCTCCAGGAGGCCCTACTTCCTAATAACATCACACTGGGATAAGATTTCAACATATAAATTGTAGTAGGGTAGGGGCACAAATGTTCAGACCATCTCATGCTGTGTTTACTGTTTGAAGCTAGATTAGCTCTATTTTATCAAAAGTACTCAAGGTATATCTGAAATACTCAGCTCTGACCTATCTCTTTAGTTTTTATGCTGACTACTGATAGACTATACTATACTGACATGCAAATATTTATTTATTTATTTTATTAGTACCTGTTTGCAATACATAATGAATATAATTATTATGGGAAGTTGATAAATGTGCATAATACATCTTATTTCCTTTATTATTCCCTACACTTTCTAGCTCTCTCTGCTCCTTCTAACTCTTGGTTCCCTTCCAATTTGCAAAAGTTGTCTCCATTTTTTTTCTTCAATTCTTTTTTTTTCATTGCCTTTCCTTTCCTCTCCATTTCTTATTTCCTTTCTTAATTGAAAAAGACCTCTCTACTTCCTCATATCTGTCTCTTGCTCTTTATTTGTATTTTTGGGGTTTCTTACATAAAAGAAACCATGTGATATTTAAGCTTGTGTGTCTGATTTATTTCATTTAATATTATGGTCTCAAATTGCATCCATTTACCTGCATTTGTCTCATGTCACTCCAGTCAATATTTAATGCTCCATTCATCAGAAACCACTATCAAAACTACCTCTTGCCCCTCTCCTGAGGTCTGGTGTTCCATTAGTATCCCATCCATCCAGCCAGCCAGCCAACCACCATCTACTGCAGCCATTCACTGGCTAAGCATGTACTTTATCATGGGGACAAGGGGATAAATCAGACAAGTCTTTCAAACTTCTCCCAGGCTGTTAGCGAAGACAAATTGAAAAGCAATAATTTCCACATAGTGTTATAGATTCTATAATAGATGTACATCAAAAGCAAAACATAGATTGGGCCACTGCTTCGCATTCTGCTCAGAGTGACAATCATGACAGACAGTGAGGTGAGAAAAACCAGCCAGCTGAAGACTTCATTTTCTATGGGGCAGAGGGAATACCTCCTTGTTAAGACTTTACATTTCAGAGTGCTGGAGCTTCATTTTCCTTTGTAAGAGAATATATTGACTGGAGAGCTGGAAAACTGGGTCTGAAGGATCCCAGGGGAGTTTTTGAAGAAGAGGAGAGTGGGTGGAAGGTATTTTAAGGCTACCACAGTGAACAAGGCATGTCCCAGATTCTCCTTTGCTCACTTGGGTACTTTTCCCCCTTACCAGCCTGAATGGTTTTGGCTCTCTTGATTAACCATGTAAGGATGTTAGTTCAGTTTTTGTTTTGTCCAATGAAAGACAACTTAACAGAGATGTGGCCTGGTGGCCTGAGATGGGAGGAAGAGGAGGAGAAGAGAAGCCACAGGAACTGGCCAAAATGTGAAGACAAAGTATCTCGGATTCCTCAGCAGCTCCAGCTTTTGAATGGCCACGTTAGAACAGAGACACCCATGGGTCACTGTACGGTTGCTGGATTGTATTACTTTGGTACAGAAGCATCGGCATAAGCATTGCTGAGAAGTAGCTGGGACACGATTTGCTAAATGCATTTCTATACTTTTGAATACGCATCATGAGCTTCATGATTTATTCTGGTACCTACTCTTAGCTTAGGGAATCCTAGACAAATGGTGAACAGCTGGCTCCAGCCTGGGGCTATCCAGACTCCTGCATCTCATGCCAGTGCCCAAGGCTCTGCTGTGCTGTGAACTCAGCAGAGTTCTGTGGTGGGATCCAATGCTTCTCTGGCTGCTGGAAGGGCCAGAGAGAAGTGCGTACACTACTAGTCTCTCTCTTCAGGACACACTTCTGCTCCAGCCTCTGGGCCAAGGGGTGAACTTTGATCTCCAGTGCTGTGCAGTTTGGGCCCGATCCAGGCTCTGTTCCCCTTCAAGTTATTGTTCATGTTTCCAATATACTTTTCATGAAGATGTTCTCATGAAAATGTTCAAATATGGAGAAAAGTTGAAAGAATTTGGCAGCATCTCCCTGCATTCCCATCTTTGTCACATAGGTACTCTTTTATCCTGCCACAGATCCACCTTGTTTTCCAATGTGCTTCTGAATGAAGCATATTCCAACATAATTTTGTATAGATTCACGTAAAGTAGTACAAAAAAATGCAGAGAAATCTTGCACACCCTTTACTCAGTTTTCTCCAGGGACAACATCTTGCAAAGGTACAGTACAATATCACAACCAGATAATGACATTGGCATAGCAGATATAGAACATTTCTATCACCACAAGGCTCCCAGATGGCTCCCTTTTATAACTGCATTCACTTTCTTCCTACTTGTCTTCTCAATCCCTAGAAACCACCAAGTTCTTCTTCATTTCTATAGCTCTGAACTTTGAGAATATTATATAAATGTAATCATGTAGTATGTGGCCTCTTGAGATTGGCTTTTTAAGTCAGCAAAGCACTTTGTCTATTCATCCAAGTTGTGTGCACTAGCTGTTCATTTCCAACATGTTGATATCACTCCCACGACCCCAACAATTTTGTGGAAGGAACATATTACTAGAATCTCTCCTTTAAAAAAAATCAACCTCTAGAGGGGTTGACACTTTGTGGTTATTGGTCACAAATGTTTTGAAATTTTCCAGCATGATTTTCGTATGTATGAATTTGAGAAGGGCATAAAAACGTCACTGGTTATATTCATCTTGCATGAAATATTTGAACTTTATGCTGCACTAAAACAATAAATTGTCTCTGTAATGAGACATGGGCAATTAAACAAGCAAGAGGAACAATTCATGCAGCTTGAGTTGAATGGAACCAGTGCAATGGCAGTAATGTAATCACAGTCCAGGAGCCAGAAGAGGGATGTGTACCCAGGAGAGGTGACTACTGGATGTTTCTTTTTTTAATGTAGATGGGAAGTGTAATTTAATTTGCAAACAGCAATCTTTAAAAATCAATTAGGAGTTTATTCCAAAGAGGGCAAATGCCAGTGAGAGATTTATGGAATTCTCCATACAAGAATGGAAATTTCACATTAAGCACTCAAACACTGCTCTTGCATCTCTGAAGGAAAGACTTTCTGGAGGTGGGATGTGGTAGCAGCCTGGCAGCACTGATATGAAAGGTCATCTCTCTGACCACTGCTTCAAAATGTAGACCAGCAACAAGGAAAGGAGATCTTCTTTTAGGGACAACAAGTTCCCTTCTATGAAGCAAGCAACAGGTGAGTGAAGGGCAGAGGAGGCTTCCCAGTGAGTACTGTGTAGGAATGGGAGCCTATAACCCACAAGTGGGAAGATGCTCACCCAGATGGCTGGGACTGATGCTCCTTTGCAAGGTTCTATTGAGTTTACCCACAGACACAGAAACCTGGGGCCAGCATAGAGGGGTACATAGGAGGGCTGGCAGGTACCTGCCAGTGGAAAAAGGTCTTGCCCTAAGGAGCAGAGGAGTGCCTCTTTATGTCTTTCTCTTCTTTCAATTACCTGGCTCACATGCAGATTACCTGCTATTTGTCACTGTGCTATGGTTTTGCTTTTTCAATAATCTCTGCAAGCTCCAACTCAGATTTTCTTTCATGTATTTCTCAGAGCATGGACCTATGGAACACATATGTCTGTGAAGCCTTTTTGCGCATGAATACCAGAAAACAGTCTGTACCAGCAGGGCTTCCCAGGGCTTCCTGATTATCAGCACTGCCCAGGTCAGTGCCTGGATCACAGTAGGTACTCAACAAATGCTGGTTAAATGACTAGAAAATAATTGCCTTTCTTTCTTTGGTTCTAGGAATTATGTTAAATGTCTACCAGGTATTATCTCATTTAATACTCAAGATGATCTTGAAAAACAGTTTCCAGTTTCAACTCCTGTTTTGAAGAAAACAGAGTAATACAATGGCTGAATAAATTGTCCAAAGTCATATTAATAATAAAGTCATTCTGGGAACCGATTATAGAGCATACGACCTCAAAGCCCATGGGGGTGAATGTTCTAGCACACCGAGTCCAGGAAGGGATGGATAAGTAAGTATGCAAATCCAAAACTAATCTAGGGACTCACCAAGGTAAGAGAAGTAGCCTAAGTGACCCCACCAAAGTACCCCATTCTACAGAGCTAATGTGTCCTTTGATGCTCAGAATCGCACACTTTTCTGGACCCTCCCTGGTTGTAGAGGATGAAACACAGTTTTGTGAAAACTTAATATCACCAGAAAGAGATTTACTTGGTATGCTCAATTTGACCTTCATTTGGTACATATGATTTTTTCTTTTTTTAAAGTCAACCCTGTGCACTACACCATTTGGAATAAAGCAGCCATAAGATCAGGGTTCCAATGTGGGGGTGGGAGAGATGAAGCCTTTGCAGCAACCAAATAAGTGCAATGACTTTTAAACTGGAAATTAGAAGCGTTTGTATTAACACAATAGATGGAGGCCCAGGAAAGGGAGCATTCCAAGCTCTCGATGTTCCTAATGTGTCTACGAGAAGCTTTTGCCAAACATCACGACAGACAGGAGATAATAAACCTGCTAATTAAAGTGGATGTTGACATGGTAAAAAACCAGATGCAAAAAGGTGTTCTAGAATCTCTCTCTGGAAATTAGAAGTACATCTCTCAGAAAGTGCTGACTTAGTGCCCGAGCACTCAAGGGATCTTTCTACTCCTTCCAAGGGGCTAGCTTAGGTCCTGCCCTGCTTTGAAGAAGGTCTCTCTCAAAGAAGTCTCAGCCAAGCATGACCCTATCTTAAGGAAAAACAGGCATTACCAGGGTTAAGGGGTCTGAACATACAAATACATGAGATGATCACTGTTACCAGGAATTGTGCTGCACAGCACACTCTAAGCAAGCTTTCCTTTGAGCAATTGGTTCATCCATGCATACTGTGTGTCAGCCAGCAACAGGTCTCCAGATAAGATGCCAGTTTAGGCCCAGAAAACAGGACCATTTAGGGTAGTGAGCAGGACATTGCTTAGTTAACATCACCTCAACTCAGCAGAGGACAGTGGCTAAGAAATCAGATTTCTGAGTTGGGGGTAGGGTTTGACTCTTAACTCTGCCACTAAGAGTGGCTTTGTTGAGCAAACATTTTAATTTATTTGGGTCTCACTTTCCCCATATCTACAATAGGGATAAAAGCAAGAACATTCACTTCTTATGATCATGGCAAGAATAGTCGAAAGTACAACAGTAGTTACTAGAAGCTGGGGACAATGAGGCAAGGAGAGATGGAGAGAGATTAGTGAACAGTTACCAAGTTATAGTTACATAGAAGAAACAAGTTCTGGTGTTCTTTCACACAGTAGGGTGACTACAGAAATTGACAATGTACTGTATAGTTCACAAAAGCTAGAAGAAAGAATTTTGAGTGCTTTCCCACAAAAAAGTGACCAATGTTTGAGACTTTTTTTTTTTCTTTTGAGACAGAGTCTCACTATGTAGTCTAGGTTGGCTTGAATTCGCTATACAGCCCAGGCTGGCCTCGAACTTGGGGCAATCCTCCTGCCTCTGCCTCCCTAGTGCTGGGATTACAGGCCATGTGCCATCAGATCTGATCCAATGGATAATTTTAATGTCAATTAAAAATAATATAATAAAGTTTTAGAAAGATAGAATAAAGTATGTAAGTGCAAGGCCTGAAATATGAATTAACTGCCATTATTGCTAGTCTTGGTCTACATTCCCTTATTCAAAGTTATTGAGGCCAGTCGTGCTTCACAATTCAGGTAATTTTGGAATTTAGAAAGGTAACATGTGCACATGGCATTTGCAATTTATACTATGTAGCACCCCCTTCAGAGTTGAGGGCACTACTGCATAATCCAAAATGTTATTTCTGTGGCTAAACTGGAGCATTTACAGTAAGTGAGATAAAAATTGTTTCTACCAAATACAGTTGAGCATCAGACTTATGAAAAGACATTCTCTTTTCAGAGCCTTGTGAATTTTGGATAAAAGGTTGTTGACCTGTTTTTTAGGATTTTGTTTCTATCTCAAGGATGATGCCCTTCCTACTTAGGTCCCTCGAGGTTGTTCCTAGCCAACTGGGAGGTTCTAGCAGCAGAAGGTTCCAATCTGGAACTTGTCCATGGGCCTCCAGAGAGGCTCTCAGCTGAGCCTTGGGATGGCTGGTGATTCACAGAAATCAGTGCTTCCTGTTAATACCGATCTGATGGCTTGTCTGGGACCTACTGCCTGATGCCCAGGGCCTGCTCAGGTCTGCTTCCCGGCTCTGATAGTGTGTGAGTGATGCCAGGCACAGCTCCCAGCCTGAACTGGTGATGGATCCCTAATGCCTGCTAGATCATCACAGACATGCAAAAGTTACCTTAATAATCAAGTACTTTGTGAGCCTAAAGGCTTTACTAATGAAAATAAAGGGCCAACCTAGGGTATAGCACTGCCTACTCCACAAACAACCAGAATAAAGGGTGCCTCTCCCAAGACATGTCCTATTTAGTCTCTGTGGATGGTCTACTTTGGAGAGAAAACAGATCATAATTTAAGAAAGTGAATCAAAGTATTAATATTGTCAGTTGTCTAAGTTTTCCTTCTAATATTGGTTTCAGATACGCAATGATTTGGTTTTATTTTTGCTTTTTATAATGAGAAAACTCACTGGTCAGGCAAATACGAAGCCTGTTTTCTGCATGATTACACGTCTCCCTGCCCTTCTGGTTTTTCCATTTACCTCAGCATTTCAGGTAGTAGAAAGCAGCCTCTTTGTGTTGGACCAGCTTGGTGGCACTGATAAACTCAAATTGTTGCTTCCACAGTGCTGGAGCCCTGTCCTAGTTGCTCTGAGTCTTGTGATAATGTGCTCTGCAGACACCAAGGTCTCACCATGGGCCTTGCTGTGGGTCTCACTATCCAGCCTTCAGCAGAGGCAGTCATCACAGGCTGAAGGATGTGGGTGTCATTAGCACCCCAGGGCCCTTTGAAATGAGAATGAGACACCCAGTGTACTGGTTGATTGTGTCAACTTGAGACCTTTAGAAGCTTAATTAAATCAGCTTAGCAATTCTAGACCGTAGGGTGTAGAAGACCCACCCTAGGGTGGCTCATCACCTGGATGGTATAAGAGGGGAGGAGGAAGGATGAATGAATCCCATTCTTTGGAGGAGCTCCAGTCTTTGCCTTTGGTTTGGACATCTGGCTTCTAGTGTAGACTCTTCAGCTTTCTGGTGTAGACTCTTCAGCCTTCCAGCATAGCCCCTTCGACCTTTTGTTGCAGATCCGTCAGGCTGCTGGTGTGGACTTGCATGGGACACTGGGGTGAACTCCAGACCTCAGATTGAATCTTTCGGCCTCCAGCGTGCAGACACCCTCTGCACACTTCCTCATCCCACTCTGGCTGACCAGCGTAAGCCAACCTTGTAATTTCTTATACATTTGTATATCTCATGTTATATCTGTTTTCTGTAGTAAAATTCTGACTAATACACTCAGTGAGCTCCAAATCTGCCCACAATGCAACCTCCCAGGATTGCGTAAGTCTCAAGCATTCGCCCCAGATTTCGATGGTGGGTTTGGCTCTTAACTTGAGACACACTTTAAGGAGTGTCTAGAGTGACAATTTAGAAGTAAAATCACAAAAGAGGTCTCAAAAACAGTAATCGTGACTTGTATATTCTTTCTGAGTGTACATTGTGCTTTAGTCCATAAGAAACCTCAAATGGCATTACTTCATGCTTTCTGTAGTGCAAAATACTTTTTTCAGCAACTGGTGAAAGCTCAATATTACAGAGATACAAGGAAGAAGAAGTCTTAATCCCTGATTTCTTTGTTTACTGGTGGTGTATATGAAGTGAGTCTCGGTAAGGGGCTGAGCTTGTATGAAGCCTGGGCCTTCCTACCTTCTCGCCCGTCCCCTATCCTCCATCTGTCCTCAGTCTGGTCTCTCACAGTCTACAGTCAGTACATTCTGTTCTTCCTGGCCCCAGTGACCACATCTATTAATGCAGATAATAATATTTAACTCACTTGGTAGTTGAGAATCCAAGGGCACAGGCCAAGTAAAGTGCTGGGCGTACAGAGAACTTGTAAGTTTCTCTCTCCTTTCTTTCTCTGGATAGGGTCTTTACTGTTTCCCTCACAGATTCTCACAAAATTATATTCAGTCTTGTTCCTTTCTCGTTGCCACATTCATTGGTGTTGGCTCTTGGATTTTCAATTAGACAGAAAGCATAAGAGCTCAGGACACTCAAAGACATTTTGATGGAATCAAACAGAAATGTCTCTTGGTGAATTTCCCCTGAGCGCACCCAGAATATCTTTCACGAGTTATAAAGGTAATAATATAGACATAGAAAGGGTGCTTACTATGCTGCCCACACGGATGCCTGATTTCCAAGTTGAAGATATCTAGATGACTTTAAGACTAAAAGTGGGAACTACTGGCAAACTATGAGGTGAGGTGGGAAGCAGGTGATAATCTACCACTGGTTCAGATAATGCTCACAATTTGATTCTACTTGGGATCTTCCACTCCCTGCCTCACTAGCCCTCCAGGGTAGTGACTAAATGCATCATAATGAGCAATTCTGCTACGAGCAATTGCCAGTAGGAAGGCGAGTGCCATCCACCAGGGAGCGCCATAGGCAGATAAGCCTGCAGATTTCGGAGAAGCCTAGGCACAGGGAAGCAAAGCACCTGAACTTGCAGATGCTGAAAGCTGGATGAACGCATTTGATTGTTTTCATCTAGATGCTACTTTGCTGACAACAGGGAAAGTATCAGAGGCAGGGTAGAGTGGCAGTTCCCAGAACAACATCCAGAGCTGGACTACAAGGCTTTGAAGCCAGGCTCGTCGGTTTATAGTTGTTGACAAAGTAATGTATACCCCTTGTTCTTCTATTTCCGTGTCTATAAAATACAGTGCTCACTGCCCCTGTGGCTACAGTGACCCGGAATGAGCAGAAATGATGGTGACAACACTGTGATACCTCCACAGGGAGGTGTGAATGCCAACCAAGAAGCTTGGAAGAAGCAGCGCTTCCAAGAATATTCTTGCTCTGAGATTTCCTTTCACAAATGGCCAGCTGCAGGGCCAGATCAGAGCACACAACTGTCCGGAAGAGCGGGCCGTTATAGATGCACCAGGGGGCAGACTTCCCACTGCATTTACCTATCTCTAGGACACCAAGATAAGCTCACTGTGGTGAGCAGCAAACCATAAAACATTAAAAAATACATCAAGAAGAACTATGGAAACAAGATCACTCCTAGATAAAATGCCACCTTGTTTTCTTAAGAAGCTTTGAATTCTCTGAATTAAGGAACTGTGGCTTGAAAGGTTACCTGCGGGAAATCTGGAGCTTTTAAAGCCCTGGGCTTTAATTAAAACTCACTCGTGCACAACTAATGTGTGAGCCCAGAGGTCCCCTGCACAGTCTCCGGGAAGGCAGGTCAGAGAGGGGTCTTTGATGAGAAACTCCAAAGCATTCAGCTGTGTACCACGATCCTTTCTGCCCTCCTTCCCTATTCTCTGTGAAAGGCCATTTGCCCTACTCTCCAAACATTAATGTATTGGGCACCCAAATGTCTGTTATCCCAGCAGTTCCTGTATGATGGCCACTGTGGTACTACCAAGTGGGCCATGGTTGGAGCCTATACACTAAGCGAATTTAAGCATGTTCCCAATTATTAAAATAAAATTTAAAAATTCATAGCAAAACCAGTAGGTGAGTCTTAGTGAGAAACCTACATGGGCACAGCTATCCAGGCTGAATTCTCCTCTGCTCCTACTGGTTCACATCTGGTGTTCACTGAGATGGCTCAAATGGCTGCTCCACTTAATCCTGCCTCTCATGACTATGTTTGGGAGGCTGTTTGTATAGTCTTGGGACTATACATCCCCTGTTATTAGAAACATCTCCAACTCACCATTTGTCTCAATAGTTCTGCCCCAAATACTATCTTTGCAGGTTTCATGGGGCTTGAGCCATTTTATAAGGTGCAGTGGGCTAATCTGGCCCATAGCCATGCTTTCTCGACCCATTTGATGTCTCAGAGATTATGAACTAGTTGTTGATGTATAAAGATAAGGAAGTTTTTTCATACCAACTGTGATTCTTCTTTAAAATAAGAATATCTAGTTCCTGGGTCAACATTCCAATGAGGCCACAGCTGTCTGAGTTCTACTGTTAGTGAGAGGTGGGCTACCTCGCTTCTCTGCAATCCCAGCACTCACTTTCATCTTTACTTCCACTTGGCCCAGAGATGAATCTTTCCAACTCCAGGAGGAGAAAGAGAAAGAGAAGGAGGAGGAGGAGGAGGAGGAGGAGGAGGAGAAGGAGAAGGGATGCAGTTAGGGATCAAAAGCTTTTTAGTGACTAGGAGCAACACCCAAGACCCCTAACAGTGTCACAACTAAGGAGACAAAGGAGTTTGTATCTTTGCTTGCACAGTATGGAAACGAATACAGACAAAACAATGGCAAGCCCTATGACTCAGGAGAGTTTGGTTCCTAATACTGGAGTCTCTCAGGAGTATTTATATTTGACAAAGATTGGGCAATTTCTACTGATAAGAATGTGAAAACAAAAACACTATGTCTTAATAATTATAATTGTTATGTTTTATCATCCATATTTATTTAGTTTTGTTTTTACTTCCTGAATTATATCTCCTCCTTGATTAGTTTTTGGAAAATTACTACAAGGCTCTATTATTGATCATCCTGCCACTGGGGCTGATAAATTAACCGGTTTGTGTATGTTGAGTCATCAAATGAAGGTTTTTGGGGAGAATCATGTTTGGCTTAAAGCCACATGAGTTGCTTATGCGCTTCAAAGTCAAGGAAGATTGGTTTTGTTTCTTCTTTTCTGTTGCACAGAACTTTTCAAATTCAAAGTCGTAATATCCAAACTTCCTCTGCACTTGATATTTCTTGAACAGTTTTATTTTCTTGCCTAACCATAAGTGCCTTAGCTTTCTAAGTCAAATGCTCCTCTTTCTGCCATGCATGCTACAGACTGGGAGATAAGCATCTGGAAAAGGCACAGAGAGTATCATAATCTTAGAAGAAGGGTTAATGCGTTTCTTCTTTTCTATTTTTGTCATGTACATAGTAAGTAACGAATCTTTTATGGATCTCAGAAGACCATGGAGCAAGTGCCACTACAGTTTGAATGAAGATGAATCTAATAAGAAAAGATGTTTCATAGGGCAGGTTACAGCTCTGGGGACAGCTATCCAGGAGCATAGTTGCTTAGTTACCTTGTCAAATTCTTCTTGATAGGAGAAAACGTCCCCGTTCACGGCACATAATTGCTTCTGGGAGAATGAAGTAAGAACTTGTGCTGTATGAAGTAACCTTTTCTCTAAGGTTAGAAAATTGGACTGGTCAGTGTAACAGTCCATAGCCAGAACCAGCTCCCATGGTGAAGTCAGCCAGCCTCAGCTCGAGCTTTGTCTCCTTTCACAAGAAAGTGACAGTGTGGAAACTGGACCCTGGAGTTACACCACTATGATCATATCCTGGCTTGACAATTTTATCAGAAGTGTAACCTTGGATGAGGGGCTTCTCTGAACTATGGTTTTCTCACCTTGTATACACAAGGATAGTATCTACTGTTTGTGGTTTTGTAAGGATTAAATGTGTTATCATGTATAAAACATTCATAACAGAGTCTGGCATAAAATAAATTCTTAAATGTGTCCCCCTGTCTGTAGGACTATCTTTCACTGCATTGTTACATCATACCTGACCTTAGATTTGCAGTCTGGGCACATTCTTCCCATTTCATTTCCATTGCCACCAACTTCTACTATCTCCCCAGAACTCGGAAGTTCACAGTTTGTTTTTGTACTTTTAATCTCAAGTAGGCTCCACATCTCCCCTGAGTATTATCACCACACTGCCTGTTTGTTTTTGTCATGTAAATAGTAATTAATAAATCTTTTCTTTTATGGTGATCCAGATCTTTTTGGGAGCAATCCAGCTCCATTTACTCTCCTTTGTGCCTTCCTCTGAATAACAGGTCCCAAGGCCTGGGAATTGGTTTACCTAGACTCTAGTGAGAAACTGACATATTTTCTGGTTTTTGTAAGAGTAACAGCACAGAGGTGTACGTGGAGGAATGTGAAGGGGAGGGAAAGCAGAGAGCTTGTGTTTCCTATGGCAGTGGGGGAAGGCAGCATCTGGCTCCCCAGTAGAAGGTAGATGATAAAGAGTGAGATGATAAAGGGACATCATGATATCCTCCTGAGGACCTCTTCACACTGGTGTTGCAGTTTCTGACCTCACAAACACTGGTATGAGACTGTGTTTCCTGCATCTTCTTTGCTCCTCTAGAGATCTCAGATCGCCTAACTATGAAATTCCCTTCCAATTTGGAATACCAGGAGTGTTTTCTATTTCCTGAACAAAAGCCAGATCAGTACACCTGCTTTATATAGAGTAACACACTATATCTATCCATTGTTATAAGTATTTCATGTAAATTAACACATGTAATTGTTATAACCATGTAGCCTGAAAAACATACAATTTCCCTGATACTAAAGATGAGGAACTCAGGACACGATTACTACTATGTTCTACTGACTCTTTCAATTTACTGCATGCTTGCTACACGTGTAATCTTGTGTGAAATGCTGAAAAAGAGGAAGGAGGCTGTTTTATCAAAGTTACACAACTCATCCAAAAACTACAAGGATTCCCATCCCTTTCCAACTTTATATGCAATGTTTCTTTCTCTAAAACCTCTGCTAGCTTTTCTACCGAGACGCTATTGTGGGAACCAATAACAGATGAATTGCTATACTTAAGGGTATCTGACTAACAAGTCATCTGCCTCCTGCTCTATATACTCTTCATGTTATCAATGAAATTGCTTTATTCCAAAATATAACCCTGCCATGGTGGGTCTCCAGGCCCAGGGATAGTATGGTATTATGTAGGTCAGAAGCAGAGAATTGGGAGGAAGGAGGAGAGAGAAAAAAGAAAGAGAAATGGGAAAGGCAAGTTGTGGAAGAGGAAGAAAGAGTAAGGAAAAAGGACAAGACAGGAGAAACAAAGAAGGTAAAGCTGCAGACTATTTCTGACCATCAAACTACACTTGAGAGTAAAGGCAGCAAAGGGAACCTTCCCACCTCCTAGTTTTACCAGAGACCAACTTGTCTGCCTTTACAGGGACTAAGTGCACTTACTAAAATATTCATCCCGTTGCCCTAGATTTACATCATACTGCACAATCCATATGCGTTAGTTATTTTGGTTACTTGATAAAAATTTGATAAATTCTGATTAACAAACATATAATAGTCTAATTTTATTATGCTGTATAAAGACTTCAAAAATATATTGAGTCTGTGTTTTTCCTAAGTGTAAGAAAACAGATAAGACTTCAGACAAAGAAAGATTGCTTTCATTAAATGATCCAGTTATTGAATTCACCCCCACCCCCCCGCTCTGTGCTTGCCTTCTTCTCAAAGCTGTCTGCCATGTAAGTAATGACTTGAGGTGGAAATTTTCCCTAGATTTCTGGAAGCCATCCTTGAACATACTAGTTAAATAATTAGGAGGTTCTCTACTGAAGGTGTGTTAGAAGAAAGTCAGGCTGACTAGTATTTGGTGGAAGATATTCAGAGATAATGGAAGCTCTGGCTTCAAGAGAGACATCTTGAAGCTGAAAAATACTGCTCACTCACTCTGTGCTAGGTATTTTAAAAAGCTTTCAAAATGGGTTAGCATGGGCTGGGGATTTAGCTCAGTGGCATACGCGCCTGCCTGGCAAGCATGAGGTTGTGAGTTCAATCCCTGGTACAAGAAGAGAAAAAAAAATGGGTTGGCATAGTCACCCTTTTTTAAAAAAAAGAAATATATATGTTTCCTAATATGTAGAAACATATTAGGAACTGAGGCTTGCCTAACCTTATCTAAGGTAGAGCAAGAATAGTTGCCATGGGGATGTCTTACGCTCATTGCTTCTTATTTTAGATTAGAACTATAAACCAAACTTTAAGGTCAGCTGAACTTTTCAGATCACTGAATCTTGAATGAATTGGCTCCAGGATGAAATTAAACCTGAGTTTTTAACCTTCCATGGGCCTGGAGGCTACCTCTGTTATGAGTCATATGCTTTTAGTAAATCTACTTTAGTTGGCCTAGGTGTGTTTCTGTTGCTTGCAACCTAAGCGTGTTGACCAATACACACAGCAGGACTAGATTTGGAGCCCGATCTTGCTGAAGCCAATACACAACAGCACACTAACTTCCTGTGATGGAAACTGAGTCTCCATCCTCTTGTTAACTCTATTAAGGGACTCGTATTCCACATGATCTGTTCTACTTCTCGAGCAGATGAATGAGGGTAGAACCAGGCATCTTCTTGAAGGCATCAAAAAGCTGCTCCTTAGCACAGCACTCCCAACTGGAATCCTGAGGCATCTCTGGTTCTGCATCTGTACCCAGGCCTGTGGGACCAGACACTGCTCACTTTGGTAAGAATTATCAGGCAGGGATGGGGTCTGTTGCAGTTTCTATGTAGAAGTCCTCGCAAAACCTCACTGATGGAGCTTTTGAGAGGTGGCTGGGTCATGAGTACCTGATGCTGGATTAGGGTGTGTGATACTGGGAATAAGAGCCTGTGATAACGAAATTGGTTTAGCATAGATCTGGGTGTGGATAATGGAAGCCCACCCTGGGTGTGGGTGGTGCCACTCAAAAGGAATAAAAGAGAAAGAGAGGCTGCTGTTTGCTGCTTTGCTGCCTCCTGCTTGCTTTACCATTGATGGCTTCTCCTTTGCAAAGTCCTTCTACTATGCCACTCTGCCTTGGAGCCAGCCGACTATCAACTGAAACCTCTACCTAAATGAGCTGAAAATAAATCTGTCAGCTGAAATAAACCTTTCCTCCTTTAACTTTGGGTGTTGGGTATTTTTGTTTCAGCAGTGAGGAAAGTAACTAAGATAGAGCCCTAGCTTTCTTAAGACTACGTTCCTCCATAGGTCATGCCAAATGTTATGACTTGCATGTATATGTCCCTGCAAAGCCTCATGCAGTCATAGGTGGGGCCTTTTGGAGGTGGTTGGATCTAGACTGTGTGATGCTGGGATCAAGGGTCTGTGATTACTAAATCAATCTACTGATTGGTTTGGAATAATTACAGGTGCTCCACCTGGCTACCTGATCTAAGGGAAGGTATCCTGATAAAGGGAAAAAAGAAGGCTGCTGGGTTTCACTTGTGGCTTGCTTTTGGCCTTGCCACCTTTTTCCAACCATGGACTATTTCTCCTCTGTGACCCACTTCTGCCATACCACCCTGCTTTGCAGCCAGAAAACTATGAACTGAAACCTCTATAAACTGTGAGCTAAATAAACCTTTTCTCTTTTAATTTGGGTGGTGGTAGTTTGTATTAGCAAGGAGCAAAAGTAACCAAGATACCAAGCAAATGATCAGATGCAGAGATTATGTATTCTGTCCCCTTTACTCATTGGCATTGTGCAGGAGTACACATGATCGTTTTGTTGCTCCCCAAACCTTGCTTGTTTGCATTCCTAAACAGTTCTCACTCCAGCTCATCCATTGCTTATTTCCAGTATGATTCAAATCTACTGGTGTTTCTTTTCTTGAGTATTTACTGTACAGACAGTAAAGTAAAAGCACAGTGGCTAGGTTGAGGGAGACGATAATCCTCAAGGCTATTTAGACAACATTCAGTGTCCTACATTCCATCATTTCACCCTGAATGACACCTTAGGAGATTTTCCAAACTCAGGCACACATGGTGGGTAGTGCTGAAGTTAATGCAGTCCAGAAACCAAATCACAAAGAATTTGACAAAGGATTAACAAGAATGGTTAGTGGGAGACATGGCAGGGGGATATGAGATAATGGAAGAGATTCCAAAGCTAAACAAGACTGGCAGTGGAAAAAAAAAGATTGTAGTTTAAGAGCAAAGAAATTTTCTATTTGAAACTTCTTTCTATGGTAGTGATCATCTTGTTTCTTTAAGCATCCAAGCAGTAGTGTGGGATGTTTGCCCAGTTATGCTACTGAAGGAACTCCATGCTCTAGGGAACACAATCATGTCATATGATTTCCAGTGTCTTTTTTCTCTTGAAGATTCCAGGATCACATGGTAGATAAATATTGATGGACAACAGGGGAATAACTAAATAAACTGTTTTACCCACACTCTGAATTCTTGAAAGCCTCTAAAAAGAATGAATCAAAGCTATGGGCACTAATACAGGAGCAAGTGTACAACATGTTATAAATTTGAAGAGGCAAGCTGCAGATAGATAGTCCTAAATCATACTAAGATATTTCCACATCATATTATGTATTTTCTTCAGTTGATATGAGGGTACATGAATACAAACATGCAAAAACACACAGGTTAGGAAAAGTAACACTAAACACAGGGGAGGATCTTGGGACTAGAAATGGTAATCAGAGAGGTATTTAGCTTCACTTGCAATGTTTCAATTCTTTTATTTTTTAAACAAGGAGAATATATGCATACATTATTCCTACTATTAAAAACGAAAGGAAAAACGCTGATGGCTATGAGACTATTTGACATTCAATTGCTTGATAATTGTTTTGTTCACTACCAATATCTACCAAGCACCTGGGCACTCTGTGTTGCTGGAGGGGACAGAGTGTGGAGGGAAAGGGAGTTCCCTTCAGGGAGCTTAAAGTAGAGAGCAGAGATCACAGTGGAGTATGAAAGGGGCTGTCAGGGAGCACAGGACCCTGAAAGGAGGCAGGGGGTGGGGTACAGGAGCCTAAAGGCCAAGGTTTGGGGGGTTAGGTTGAGGGGTGAGTATTCCAGGGTTTAAGAGACAATGCATGGCATGGTCTGGAATGAACAGAAATATGGTCTGCATAAGAAAATCAAGTAAGTATTTATGGTTGCTGGGAAGTAGTTAGAGATGAAGAAAAAGATCTAGGTGGAATGCACATAAGAGTGAGCCTTGTGGGCCACGTTAAAGGAGTGCACTTTACACTAAAAGGATTGAAGAAATAACATCAAATGAGAGATTTGTGGTGTTACTGCAGGCCAGCTAGTGGCATTTCACGGACTGGAGAGTTTCAGGTGGTCAGAACACAGCCTATGAGCTCTCCACTTATATATACACAGTCCTGATTCCACAGAAGCACAAAAGAATCAACTCATAATTAGCTACATACAAATTAATTGCCTTGTGGATTACCTGTGGCAAATGAAAAATGTTAATCCCAAACTGATTTTCCGTTCTTGCTCAGAACACTGATGGTTGCCTTTCTGTCATTAGTCACCTGCTCCCCAAAGTCTGCAAACTCATTTTAACACTGGATGGAGCCAAACCAAATTCAGAAGGTAATTTTCTGCTAAAAATGATTAGCATAGGGCATCAGAGAGTCAAGTGTAGGTGATTGCTCTTTCAGGGGAATGCTCCTGGGAGCACTCATCACGTTCCTGGAACCTAATAGCCATCCACAGCTTAGAATCAGCACAACACACTTGGCAGTGTAACTGTTTTTGGATCTAGGAACCTCATTAGATCTGTGGTGTCTGACAGGTTACTTGATCCTGAGGCGTCTGTTTCCCTGTCTGATGTCTAATGCAGATGATGCAGGGGAAATCTATGAGGTTTAGAGTCAAAAGTCAGCAGATACTCTGAGAATTGAAAGCAAGTGTAGTCGAAATTACCTTTGACAAAGAAAAACTTAAATCCTCTTCAAATTGTGAGTACTAGGCCAAAACATCCATTTCTTTTTTCTTTTCCCATGTTTTACTAATTCAGCAGAGGTTTAAGTTTGCTTAGAAGAGTTGAAGAAGAAAAGGTAACTAGGGTAGGTTTTGTTGAAGATTTCTCAGTATTGAAATTGATTTAGCTCACATCAGTTAAATGTGTATTACAATTCAACTCCATTTTACTACTGATGAAACTATTACAACTACTTAAATTTTTTTTAATGTGGGATAAATGGATATATACATACATATACTGTATGTATATGAATCATTAACCATACATTACATAATTTGGGGTCTTTCCTGTTGTCTATTGGTCATGAATAATTGAGAACTGATTACTTGTCCCTGCCAGAGCTAGAAATTTCTTTGAAATTACCTAACCAAAGAGCTCAGTTTTAAGAACGAAACTGAAGCCAAGAAAGGGAATAATCCACCAAAGCCACACTGGTAAGGAGCATAAAACTGGGATTCCAGCTCTCCTCCAACCAGTCTATGGCTTCTTCTAGCCCACTACACTGACCCTCATGAGAAACCTGGCTCTGTCTGTCCAGGGATGAGAGATCAGTACACCTCCTATCACCAACCACAAACCTATAAAACCTTTTTAAAAAATTACATTCACATTAATGTGGAATATTTGAAGAGATGAAAGGGAAATGTTATTTTGAATTGGAGATTCAATGTCTCCTAAGAAGCTGAAGAAATGCTGAATTATCTTCAGCTTTATGTCCAGTTTGGTACATGTTACCACCACAAC
>RJWT010005177.1:0-31540 GCA_004365215.1 Cuniculus paca | reverse complement strand
ACAGAATGCTACATCAGGATTACTTTATGTACTACCATTCATTACTCCCAAGTAATTCAAATTCACACAGGATAAAAAGCCTTTTTAGGTTTGGGTATAAACACAGAGCATCTGATTTATTTATGTAGGCAATTTTGTTTCCCCCAAAAGAGCAAAAATATTGCAATATTACTTCGCCTTTACTAAGAGAAGATAAGAATATATGCAAACATATCGAAGCAGGTATGTTCCCTAAAACAGATGATTTCGCTCCCCAAGTGACATTTAGCAGTACTTGGAGGCATTTTTCATTGTCACAGTAGAGTAAATGTCTACAATTCTGTGTTTTAGGAAATAGAAGCCTACTTCTGTAAACTGTAAACTGTAACATTCTATAATACGCATGACGGCCCCCCACAGGAAAGAATTATCCAGTCTAAAAAGTAGTCCCGAGGTGCTCCGACATGATGTGCTGAGCAAAGTAGGAAGAAAGGGGAAACGACACGGCTCAGAAGGACCCAATATGCTGTACAACTCTAGCCAAATCACTTAACTTTCTAAATTCATTTTCTTAGAATCAATAAACCAGCAATCATTCTCATCTACTGTGTTATGGTTTTAAGTCTTTATGTAATTTCTACACAAAATAGCTACTTTCAATAAACCAAAGAAGGCGGAATGGCAAGTCTTGGTAGACCTTGGCTGATGGTGGTTGTTAATAGGGCATCATTTACCAAATACTGATTTTGAGCTTCAAAAAAACTCTCTCCCTATTCCCATATCTGAATGGATTTGAAATTTATATTCCCCCCAGATTCAGATTGTGAAGTCTGCATACCAAGGTGATATTAGAAAGTGGGGTCTTTGAGAGATGATTAGGTGTTGAGGGTGGAGTACTCATGAATGAGATTAATGCTGTTATAATAGACAGCCAGAAAGGTGTTTTGCCCCCTTCTCCTTGTGAGAACACACTGAGAAGTAGACGATCTGCAACCCAGAAGAGGGTCTTCACCAGACCCCAACCATGCTGGACAGAATCTAACTCTGATCTTGGACTTCCCAGCCTTCACAACATGGAAGACAAGTTTTCCATTGTTTATAAGCTATCTACTTTACAGTTATTCTGTTATAGCAATCTGAATGGACTGAGCCAATGAACAATCCCAAAATGTTGTGGAAGCATTAAAAAATAAAACACAAAACAAAAAACCAACCTGACAAGGAGATTCAGTTGTGAAGGATTATGAAGGCCAACAGTGTTGTAAGAGGTCCAAGGGTATATATAGTTCAGTGATATAGTGCTTGCTACCACGTGTGAGGACTTGAGGTTGATCCCCAGCACCACCCCATCTCAAAAAACAAAACAAAAAAACAGTTTCTTGAACAAATATACTTATACAAGGAAGAACTCTAATTTTCAAGAAGACTCTTGTGTCTGCAGCTAAGGCCCATGAGTTCATGTTTTCACTGCTACTTTGGGAAAGTCAATTAATCCATGTCAGCCACTGCTTCCTCATCTGCACAGTAACAACTGTCCTTCCAACCTCCTAGGGATGTTGTGACAATAAAATGAGAGCATGTAGGTGTACTATTATTATGTGCAAGAGCCAGCAAGGCTTGGTGAACATCTTGTATGTGCTCAGCTATATCTGAGATGCTACGACAAAGAGAAAAAATAGTGGAAGACCCAGCTTCTGCTTTCCTAGGTGACATGATATGACCAACACCCAAGAAACAAGTGAACTCCAAAAAGAATATCTACTGCAATGGTAGGTTGTATGGTGCTCTGAAATCTGGATACATCAAGGGGAAAGAAATCGGTGAGGGTTTAAATGTCATGAAGATTTGCGAAAATAAACAGTCTTTTCTCTGGAGCCCTCCTTTGAAGAAACTTGCTTTAGGGCGCATACCTAGTTTAACATGTTTTCCTAGTTCTAGAGTTCTCATGGTGAAGCAAAAGTAAGTACTTTCATCTTTTCTAAAAAAAAGAAAGTGACTAAGAACCAACTGCCCTAAACCAATGCTCTCCAAACGGATATCTAAGACAATCCACTGGGATAAAGAAAAAATGTAAGACCCTCCTCTATTTATTTTCATCTTATAAAACAAGATTTTCAGAATAAAAAGACAATTCACAGAATGGGAAAAAATGTTTGCAAATCATAAGCGATTAATAAGTAGAATATACAGAGAACTCCTAAAACTCAACAATAAACAATTTGATTTAAAAAATGGACAAAAGTCTTAAATAGACATTTTTCAAAAGATGATACACAAATAGCTAATATATGTATAAAACATGCTCTGCATCACAAATTATTAAACAAATACAAACCAAAACTACAATGAGACCCTCTTCAAACCTATTAGGATTCTATTACCATAAAACAGAAAATAACAAGTGTTAATAAGGAGGGAGAACAACTAGAATCAACCCTTGCACACTATTGGTAGGCATGTAAAATTGGTAGAACCTCTACAAAAACAATACAGCAGTTCCTCAAAAAAACTAAAACTAGAATTACCATGTGATCCAGCAATTCTATTTCTGAATATACACCTCAAAGAACAAAACAGTCTTGAAGAAATATTTGTATACCTATACTTACAGCATATTCATGATACGTAAAAGGTAGAAATAACCCATGTCCAGCAAAAAATAGATACACAAAACATTATATACATAATATATAATACATATTATATCTATTTACATACATATAAAATTATTCAGTCTCAAAAGGGAAAACAATTCTAACATGTACAATGTGGATGAATCTTGAGGATACTATGCTAAGTGAAATACACCAATCACAAAAAGACATTTCATGCTGCCATTTAACACAAAGTACTTAAAATAGTCAAAATCATGGTGAGAAAGTGCAATGATGATTATCAGAGATGAAGAAGAATGTATAAAGGAGAGTTACTGTTTAATATGTACAGAATTTCAGTTTTGCAAAAGTTATGGAAATGGATAGTGGTGATGGTTGACCATTATGAATGTATTTAATAACACTGAAATGTACACTTAAAAGTGGTCAGAATGGCAAATTTTATTATGTATATTTTACCACAATAAAAAATTGGAGAAAATAAGTCTTTTTATTAATATATGGTCTAACACCAGCACTCCCACTTAGTCCACAGTGCCTCTTAATAGAGGGATGATGGCAACAACCTTTCAACCCACTGAAGAAATACAGAAGCTCATGTGGACTTGCTTAAGGGAATTTACTAATTATATTGCTTTAAATACATTAACCCTCATAAAACAAGCAAGGGGTTTTAAAAGATTCTTGTAGAGAAACCTTGGATTAAAGATAATGCAAGTATAAATGAACAAGAGAATGGCAAAGCTGTTATTTCCACTCTTGGTACACTCTTCACCCAGCCATTACAATGTAGACACAATTACAGACTATTAAGATATGACAAGAAGTCTGCCAAAAACTTGTTGAGATAATTTAGAATGTGAATTTGCACTGGGCGAGGTGGTGTACACCTGTAATCCCAGCACTCTGAGAGGCTCAGGCAAAAGGATCAAGGCTGAGTCCAGCCTGAGCAGCTATATGACTTAGTGAGATGTTGTCTCAAAATGAGAAATAAAAAAGGCTGGAAATATAGCTCAGTGCAAAGGTTCTGGATTCAATCCTCAGTTAAAAAAAAAAAAAAAAAGAATTTGCATCCACTATCATTCATTCATAATCAACTTTATCCTAAATATACAGTGTGCTTTCAGGTATTAGTGATAACAAGATGTGAAAATAACTTACAAACAACCCTATATACTAAAAAATGGCATTTTTTTTTTGAGGCAGGGTCTTGCTACATGGTCCAGGCTGGCCTCAAACTTATGGCAATCCTCCTGCCTCAGCCTCCCAACTGCTAGAATTATAGGCATGTACCACCATGCAAAGAAAGATGGCACATTTTTAACTGAGTGTTATCCCAGAAAGGTTAGAGACTAATGTCCTAAATCTGCATTAACAGAATTCTTTGTGTTTATAGAATAGTCTTACCTGTCTGGGCCAAAATTCCATGCACTAGGAACGTGTGGCTATTGAACAACTGGAATGCGGCTTGTGTGTCTGAAGAATTAAATTCTTGTTTTATTTAATTTTAGATAATTTAAATAGTCATATGTAGCTACTTTATTAGTGAGCACATCCTTAGGCCACTAACAGATTATTAGCTCTCTCTCAAAACAGACAGACAGATCCCCAGCAAACAGTGCACTTTCAAGTTTATCTTCTCTACCTAGAAGGTTCTCCTGCCCTTCTCTATTAGCACTAAGTTTTCATTTTTGAAGACACACCTTAAATGAAACCTTTGTTTAGCATTTCCTGGTGGCTCTCCACCCCACAAAATTAACTGCTCCCCAGATCTGTTGCCCTCACCTCTTTCTGTCTCTCTCTGTTTTAGCACTTACAGCTATTTTCTCCCATGTCTGAATCTCATGATTGTGAGTTCCTCAAGGCAGAGCCATGTCTTGCCTCTATATGACGCCTGGCCCATGATAAGCAACATTTCCTGGGTAACGCAGTAAATGAATTGGCAAGCCTTAATCCCCAATTCCGATATATTACTCTTCCACCACACCAAAACTGCACCTCCAGAAATGCAAACTGCAGGGAGTCTTTGCAACCACAGACTAGACGCTACTTCAATAATATCATTTCTATTACTATAATTTCTTTGCTTCTGTCACATACAGATATCAGTTACCTCAAAGTAGGCTTAGAAGGCACCTCGCGTGCTATGAGCACGTAGTAATAGGTGGTACTAGTCCCCTTTCTGAAGGGTCAGCTTTCAAATACTGCAAGTTAAAATGATGGCCCTGATGCAGTGATTTTTTGGATGTCTTATTAATATTTATCAAGTCTTTCTTGTGTACGCTACATGCCATTTCAGCTATCCAGATACAAGTACATGCCCACACATACATTCTCCCACTCAAAACCCATGTGCTCTCTCTTCATCATTTCTCATTAAATGAGTTTAACTTTATTAGAAAGATGAAAGAAAAGGTTTTTGACCACAGCAATTGCTTATTCTGGACTTCATTTCTGAATTCTGGATTTGGCTATATTTAGCAAAGCTATAAGTGTCATCAAGCCTGAAGCCAGGAAGAAGACACCATTCACAAACCACCCCCTGAAAATCTGCAGTTGCCTCTGAAAGACCAGACTTCCCAGCAGGCAAAGACATCTGAAGTGGGAGGGATCAAGTTGGTATCTGCGTCAAGAGAAGCCCTCAGGTGTTTATAACTAATCTCTCGGCCTAGTACTCAACGGGCTCCATAAACTTATTCCTTCCTTTTCTCACCAACAGATGTTCTGCTGTAGTCAGATATCCTCACTGTCTCCCCTGTTCATTCCTTTCTGTAGTGCTGTTCATCTTAGCCCACAGCGCACGTGCGCGCGCGCGCGCACACACACACACACACACACACACCTGCCTGCCTCTACATCAAGTTGCTTCTTGCCTTTTATGACCTTTGTGGGATACCCCTTACCCAGATGCTAGCTGTTCCCTTTCCCCACAACCAGCACAGCACTGAGGTAGAGCCGGACAGCAGTACACACTTAGAGCTATTGGATCATTCATCTGAAGGCCCAGGGCCACTGAACAAGTGAACAGCAATCACATCCAAATGTACATGTAGGAGCAAACACAAAAGAATTTCATTCTGTCACTCCATGTCCTGTCTCTAATTCTGGAGGGGTAATCTGTACTACCCAAAACAGTAACATTAGACTCCTCAGTTTTCCTGAAATGGATCATTCTGTTTTACCACTCCACATCTTTGTACATGCCATTCCCTCTGGCTGGAAGGGCTTGGGTAATCCTCAGCTGAAACATCTGCTGGATAATTTCCATTCCTGTTCAAACCTTCCATTCACTACGGACCCAAATGCCCAGACTCTTCCTCTTTTATCACCTCCTAACGTCTTTTAACAGTTGCTGTATTCCAAGGAACATGGTAAGTGCTGGACACTTATCTCAGGGTTCTTTCTCATCTATTGGTCTATGAATCCACGTCCCATTCAGCTTCTTATCCCTGGAACCTAATACAGTGCTACACAAAGAAGCATTAATAAATGTTCAGTAGATGAATATGTATGTGCATCATACTGATAACAAGACACGCGAATTATAAGCCCCACTACCTTGAACTGTAGGTAGGAGAAAATATCAAGGTTTTCTGATTTGGAGTTTTAGTTCTGGACCTGGGCTCCTTTAGCACAGATAAGAAAACTGTTCTGAGAAGCCAGCTGGTCAATCTTACGTAGAACTGATATGGCTCTGGAATACCGTCTTGGTCACAGCAGGTATTGAACAAATATATATTTTGCTTAAAGCTTAGATAAAAGCATTCATACAGCTAAAGAAGCATGACAGGACCATGGCTTCTCAGTCCCTCTTTAAATGCTGCTCTAATTTTCCCCACTGAGCTCTTTTGGAAGCATTAACCAAATCTTCCTTTGGTATCACACACCTATTAACTCAGACATGAGTTAGTATTTCATAATGGCTTCTTCACCAAGAAAGCTGGAAAGTATCCTTCCCAGCACCCAGCCTAGAGATAGTCATATCCCTCTAAGACTCGATGCCTTCTTTCCTCCCAATAAACTCAGTTCCCTGGACCAGTAGCAAACCAGAACACCAAGGCTGATGCTGCTGATAGACACGGCAGTCCAGTATCTGTTTCTTAGGGTTCCTGCAACTCCTCACTATGAAGCACAAATCAGTAACTACATTAGGGAAAAAGGAATAATCACCAGGATACAGTGGTAGTCAGGTTGGTGTTTGGAAGCCCATACACCACTCTCCCTAAACTGCCTGGCCACTGACCTAAGGACCTAACATACAACTCAGTGTCCTTATACAATGCTGGTTGGGACTGATACATAGGTCAGAACTCAGGAACTCGAAAAGAGGGACCAAGGAAGAAGCCTGGCTACCCAAAATGCTACTGACCATTTAAGGAGCTGGTAAGGTATCTGCAAAGAACATCTGCCTCAGCCCACCCACAATGGGGGAAAGTGATTATTTCTGATTGCTATGGTCAAAGCATAGTCTTCGTATTACACCCACTCACTCTACTTATGTACATATATATGTATAGGTTTTTCTGGTAAATAACAGCTACCACCTATTGAGCACCTGAAAAACGTTAAATTTACACCTTGCCTTACTTAATTTTTAAGACTGCCCTATAGAGTAGTAGTTCTCAAACCTTAGTTTACATCAGAATCTTGCTGGAAGTTGGCAGAGCCACATCCACAGCCTATAGAGTGAGGCCTTGGGGTCTACACCACTAACGAGGATGCTGATGATAAAGATGCTCCAGACCTAGGGTCCCTCTTAAGAACACTATCATAAGGAAACAGAGATTCAAGACACTTTAGAATATCTGTCCTAGTGCCACAGCCGGCAAAGAACCATCTAGAATTTGAACCTAGATCTGTCTGCCTCTACAGTGAGTGCTGATAACCATACTACAGTATGTAGGAATGTTGTCTTGTCTTCCCATACTTAGGAGCAGCTCCTTAAAGACACACTTTATACCTCTCTTATCCCCTTCCAGAACTTAGAAGTATCTTTGGACTTCATAGGTGCTACATAAATACTTTGTACACTGATCTTTACATATTTACACACTTCAAAGCCCACAAAATCGAACTCGAATATACTCAAAGAATATAAAATAGGCAGCATCGTCAGACTGACTTTATACAACACTCTCTCTTGCTCCTCAGTCTTTCCCCATGTAACCACCACTTGGCTAACTCCTACTCACTCTTCAGTCTTTTCCTCTTGTAGAAAACAATTCCCTTCCTAAAACTGGGGGCCCAAAAAATAAATAAATAAAATAAAATTCACACTAGGCTTATCTCCATGATGGTACTAATTACTCTGTTACAAGTGACTGATTTCTCTCCTTTAAAGCAACTTGTAAACTCCAGCATCTAGTTTAACATCATATGCCCAAAGCCTAGTACACTGCCTGGCACATAATACACACTCCATAACTATTTGTTAAACAAACAAATAAAGAAATGCAGAGGTGCAAGTTCTACGTGAGTCCTACTAGGAAATAACATAATGCATGATGTGCAGTTCTCAGGGATGAATTCCAGGGAAGAGAAGGGCAGCCTAGATAACGAACACCAATTTTGCCTTTTCTCTTCTCCATCACTCCTCAGACTCAGAGAACAGGCACCAGTGAGGGTACCGTTATCCATGACGAGACACCCCTAGCTGACAAAATGCTCCAGGGCTCTAAGGTCAGCAAAGGCCATGAGAGGGGAGGAAAGGGCTCTGTGCCCTCTCATTCCTCCTGATCTCCCTCTCACACACACTCCTTCGTTTCTGCACCCCACTGCAGTCAAGAGCTTTGGCACAGGGATGAAAGAGACAGATCAGACTCAAGGGTAGAGATCTGGCAGCGGGCACAGAAGCATCTCCCATCCTGCACCAAAGCCCACAAGGAAAGATCCAGAGGGATAGTGACTCAGGCCCCGAAGTCCAGCCAGAGTAGTACTGAGAATGAAAAAGAGCAAGAATTTCACAAGGACAGTCATTGTCAACTTTTTTTAAAAAAATAATGTTTTTCAAGTACTGGCTTCAAACCTACCCTCCAAAAAACTACGCCCTGTTGAATCCACTGCTTACACAAGATGAGAACCAAGCAGATTCTCCTTCTTCCCAACCCACCCACCAGGCTACCACACTCACCATGACAGGCATTTCCTAGGCCCAGGTAAGGACCTTTGCTTCAATCTTAGCTTCAAAAGACTCCTTTTAAAAAGGCCCTCTTAACTTCCTCTCTTCCCTAGCTAACAGAATGTTCCTTACCACCATGTTGCAATAATAGAGGCCGCCCCCTTCCTCAACCCCTCACAATCTATAATACTACCTACAGCAGGTTGGCCCCATCCAATTAGTTTGAACTGCTTCATGCCAAGGAAATTGCTTCTTTTATTAAAAATAAAAGCACACTAAGCAGGCAATGAGCTGTGAAAAGTGTGAGTCTGGCATAATTATGAAGGTCGAGGTTAAGGTTATCAAAAGAAACAAAGATTTTCCGAAAGCCTGGGATATAAAGATATATTTCTACATACATAGAGATATACAATTGAACACACACAGAGAGAGCATTTACACAGTATATCTTCTTCAATAAAGTAAAAATAAAAATCTGGGCCACTCTCAAGTTATTCTTAATAAAAACTAAAACAAGAGGAAGAGGAACCTACGAGACTGAATTCAAAATAGTCACATTCATTTCATATCATTTCTGTTATCTTAGCTATAGTCTAGGGATCTGATTACAGTTGGGCTAGGAAACAAACCTAGTCAAACCACCAAGAACCTCGACTCAGAAAAACACATTCCTATTGCGTGAAAATCCTCTTTCAATGTTTGCTTTTCGAAGTGGGAAAGTTGGGTGGGAGAAACCCATCTCTCTTCTAAAAGACCCCCCCCAGCCCATCCTTCAGCCTTCACATCAGTATTTCAAGTTTTAGAAGATGACAAGCCCACCACCCAGTACTTGATGGAAAGCTTCACACTTTCATGCATCCGTTTTCTATGTGATCCGCATAATTCGGTGAGGTAAAGACGGTGGCTTCTCAATTTTTTTTTTCTAAAATAAAAGGCCACTGAGGTAAACAACTTCAACAACCTCCCCCCACCCCTTTATGCTGTCACTTTCCAATCTCAGTTTTAAATCTCTCAAGGACAATGACTCACAGGGAAAGTGAAGGGGGAAGGGTGGGTCAATTGGTCAAAGCCCATTCATAGATCGAACAACTAGACACGAGTCTTGCCACATCAGCACAAGATTTTAATTTACGGCGCACTGAGTTCCACTGTACCTTCTGCCAACACCTCGTCCACAGTGACCTGCTGTCGCCCGATGCCAAAGACCCTTCCGATGTAGCCGCTGCCCAGGCCGGAGGTGCTACCCCCTCCTCCGCTGGAGCCGGAGCCCAGGCCAGAGCCGCCCTGCTCCCTCCGGGAGTCAAAAAACTTCTTCATCTTGCAAATAAAAAGGAGCAAAGCAAAACGCAGATGATTTCTAGATTTTTTTTTCCTTTTTTAAGAAAATAGATCTAAAGATTTCTTCTCGGATTTCAGCTCGCAGAGGAGCCACCCGAATCCGGCCTTGGGGGTGGGGGCTGAGGGAGGAGGATGCCTATAGGAATATGCGTGTCAATCGCGCGGCGGGTCCCCTCCTCCTCCGGAGAGCGATTCGTGTAAGTTTAAACCTGTGATGACAGAGGCAGAGAGAGGATGAATCAGTAACACACTTAAAAATTCAACTGCTGAGTCCCTAAGGGTAGCAAAAGCCATCATTCTGGGGAAACGCTCCATGCATTTTTCCTGGCGAGAAAAACCCTGGGGTTGAAAACGCGTCCCCGCCCCCAGAACCCCAGATCCCCGCGTCCGTGGCTCAGAGAAAGGAGGGATTCGGGCCGCCCTGGGCAGCGCCGACCCTGCCGGGCACTGCCTCCCCCTCCTCCCCGGTTCCCCAGTCGCCCCGCCAGGCAGCATCCCCGCGGCACCCACTTGAGACTGCTCAGCGGCCGGCGCCCAGCTACCAGCCCCGTAACATTGTCACGGCCGCCCAGCCGGCCTGCGACGCGGAGAGGAGGCGCCGCTGCAGCCTGAGCCGGGGCCGCGATCGGCGCCCGCCAGCCAGCTGATCCCCCGTGCGCCCGGCGGAGACTGACCCGCCGCCCCTCCCCCGCGCGCGCTCCCGCCCGGCTCCATCCACCCAACCAGGAAGTGAACCGCCGCCGGAAGTGCCTCTTGGGGCGGCGCGGCCCGACCCCGGGGCTGCTCCCGCTACTGCCACTCTGAAGCAACAAACGGGAAGGAGCTGATGACGAGAAGAGAATCGGGAAAGGGGGTCTGGGAAGTAAGGGTCTCAGTACAGAGAGAGTCTTGGAAAAGAACGTAGCTATTGCCCGGACGCAGGGCATCCTGGGAAAGGTAGTTCAGCGCAGCCCGGTGACTGGACTACAACTCCCAGAATGCTTCTGGAGGAGCGGGCGCGGCGTGAGCCGTGGCGTCCGCGGCCTGGAAGGTGGTTAGTAGGATGGTGCATATTTGGGGATTCGGTTATTAAAACACATCCGGCGAAGAGACTGCCAGTGACTAGGTTTTCCCCCCGCCGCATGTTCCACCCTTCTAGAGGCGTCTTATTTGTGGCCTGGCCTGGCACAAGGGACGCTGGGGGTTGTGGTTTCCAAACGCATCAAGGCTGACACCTGAAGGACGCAGCTTAACCGTTTTGCCCCAGATTGGTCCTGAGGGGCTTGGCGACGTCACACGAGGAGGCGAGGGGAGCCCTGTGCTGACCACTGGTTCCGGCCGCACCGGGAACTCCAGCCCTAAAAGAAAGTCGTCGCCTCTGCGCCCCAAATCTCCAAGCTGCTGTTAGCTCGCAGGTGACCCAGAGCTGACTGCGCGGTTAGCTCTGAGCCAGGCGTAGTGGGAGCGCCGGGAAGACAGGGTCTGGTCCGAAAATCCGCAGGCTCCATGCAGCCTGACAGACCCGCTGCGGAAGGCTGTGTGCAGGGCAGGTCCCTAGGGGACCAGGAGACAGCTCATTGCCTCGACCCCAAACTTTGGGGCTTATCGTCCTACAGTGACCTTTAATTCTTCCACCTTCGCTGACGCTTTGGGTAGACCTGATCCTCTCTAATCCCTTCCACACGAGAACCCTGTTCACTTGAAAATTCTTCCCTTGATGTTTATCGTACCCTGCTAGCAGCGCCTGAGTGTGGGGTGCGGGGTGGACGATGTGATTTGCATCTGTCAAAGGTAGAGGATTGGAACGCGGTTGGTACCCGTAGATCTTCTGATAAATGAATGCCGAAGGTAGTGCTAAATTCCCGCCCTCTTATCCATAATTTTTCTAATACTTGAATATAAGTTACTGCTCGTGTATCCCGCCCCTCCAGCTCTCTCCACTCGCTAATACCGCAACAGCCCTCTTGCCTTGTAATTCCTCCCAGAATTTCAGAAGCAGGCATTTGAAAAGAATAGAAAAAGGTGCCCCAGGAAAAAAATGGTTCTTGTTTTCTCTGATCTCTATATTCAGCAGAGGTGGGCTGGGCTAGTGGTGGCGGTGTGGCTGCTGTTGCGGCTTCTTGTTTCAAGTAGTGACATTGTAATTAAACTCCCTGTGAAGAGATAGCATCTTTTCTTCCGGAGAGAGTCAGTGTTGACACCTCGGTTCACAAATTCATGCAGCCACCTCCAGGGTGAAATGCCCCACCTACTAAAACCTTCTTCCCTCCAAGGAAGCCCACGGAGGCGCGTTCTCTGCACTTTCCTTAAAAGGCTAAATTTTTATCTAAGGAAGTTTTAGAATAGCTCTTAAAATAGATGAGAAACCTCATTTGGGATTGAACTTATTGACCCCTGTCTTTCTCAGCTCCTGTTGGTCTTGACTGAGTTTTTAAGAGAAGATCTGTTAGGTCATATATCCTTTAGGTCCTGTTGCTGTGTCACGGTTTTTTTGTTGTTTGTTTTGCTGGATTTTTTTTGGGGGGGGGGTCCTTTCCTAGGACTAGATCACGGCCAGATTTGCATGAATTTCAAGTCTCACTTAGGCGAAACAAAATTTCCAATACTCTTAAGGTAGCTAATATGTATTTATCCTACACCCACCTGGATACTGTGAACAGAATCTGAGGAAGGAGGTTTTAAAATAAATTTTAAAAAACAGAAAGCTGGCTTTCTTGCCTTTCATGAGACAAGTCCACAGTGGTTTGGTTTTCTGGTTTTCTGGTTTTGTTTTTTTACATTATATATTAGGTTATTTACTCCTCTAAACAACTTTTTGAAATAGGGTACTATATTATACTCATTTTATAGATGAGAAAATGAAGCACAGAGATAAGTGATTTGCCCAGTCACACTGACAGTAACTGACTAGTTCCTGAGTACAAAATCGCTGATCAACCACTGTAATCTTGAAACTTCTACACTTCCTTTCTATAAAATTTACCCGACTTGGCCTTACTTTTCAAGTTTTCATATATAGTATATTAGCACCTCAATCAAGTACATCAAAGCCAGGGAACAGACTTTTATCTCCTTAACCATAGAATACAACAGTTTACATAGTAGAGTGTTTTACCAGTAAATAAATAATTGACTTCAAGTTAACAGTGACACAAAAGAGGAATCTGAAGTGGAAGGGTTTGAGTATTCTATATCAGGGGAACTTTTGAAGTAGGTCTAAGAGAGCATGTGAATAAGTTTCCCTTTAAAAAGATTGGGAAAATGGTTATACAGATTTAATGAAATCCTGATCAAAATACCATTAGCATACCTTATAGAACTAGAGAAAACCTTTTTTTTTTAATTTTAAAGAGAAGAAAACAAAACACAGTGAAACACAACAAAGCAGATCAGAACATAACGATGCAAGCAATACAGGTCTTCAAAACGTAACTACAGGAAATCAACAATGGCTACCCTAGTGTCTCTTGTTTTCTTCGAAAACATTCTTAAAATTCATCTGGAGCCGGGCATGGTGGCTCACACCTTTAATCCCAGCACTCAGGAGGCTGAGACAGGCGGATTGTTGTGAGTTCGAGACCAGCCTGGGCTACAAAGTGAGCTCAAGGTCAGCCTGAATGGCATAGTGAGACCCTGTCTCAAAAACAGGGCTGGGGATCTAGCTCAGCGGTCTAAGCGCCTGCCCGGCAAGCGCAAGGTCATGAGTTCAATCCCCGGTGGCACAAAAAAAAAAAAAAAAATTCATCTGGAAGCAGAAGAGACCTAGAATAGCAAAGTCAATCCTGAGCAACAAAGGCAATGTAGGAGGCATCACAATTCATGACTTGAAATTATACTACAAAGCTACTGTGATAAAAATCAGCATAGAAGTACCATAAAAACAGATCTGAGGATCAGTAGAACAGATTAGAAGATGCAGACACAACTAAAAACACACTCAGCCACCTTATCTTTGACAAAGGGACCAAACATGTTTACTGGAAGAAAGATAGCCTCTTTAATATATGGTGCTGGAAAAACTGGTTGTCTACATGCCAGGGACTAAAACTAGACCCATGTCTATCACCGTGCACTAAACTAATGTCAAAATGGATCAAAGATCTAGATATTAAAACACAAACACTAAATCTACTAGAAGAGAAAGTAGGTAGAAATCTTGAAGACATAGGTGTAGGCAGAGAGTTTATAAAGAAAACCCAGACTGCATAGGAAATACCTCAAAGAATCAACAACTGGTATCTCAGCTTATTAAACAACTTTTGCACATCAAAAGAAATCACCAACAGAGTGAAAAGATAACCCACAGAGGGAAAAAAAAATTTAGCCAATTATCTCTCAAAGGACTTACATCTAGAACATATAAAGAATTGAAAAAAATCAGACCCCCCAAATTCAAAAACCCAATCCAAAAATGGGCAGCTGAAGGGCCAGGCATGGTGGTGCACACCTATAATCCCAGCACTCAGGAGGCTGAGGCAGGAGGATCCTTATGAGTTGGAGGCCAGTCTGGGCTACAAAGTGAGCTCAAGGCCAGACTGAACTGCATAGCAAGACCCTGTCTCAAGACAAAAGAAAAAAAAATAGAAAGAAAACACTTCTCTGATGATGAAACACAAATAGTAATTAAATACATGAAAAAATGTTCAACACCATTGGTCATTTGAGAGATGCAAATTAAAATAACACTGAGATGCCATCTCACCCCAGTAAAAATGGCTGTCATGAAGAAATCAACCAAGAACAAATACTGGAAGGGCTGTGGGGAAAAAGGAACACTTCTTTACTGTTAGTGACAGTGTAGACTGATATAATCACAGTGGAAATCAGTGTGGAGATTCCTCAAAAAACTAGGATTGGAGGGCCCATTTGACCGAACTATTCCTCTTCTGGGTATCTTCCCAGGAGAATTAAAAACATCATACTACAGCAATATATGCATACCCATGTTTATAGAAACACAATTTGTAATAGCTAAATCTTGGAAACAACCCAAATGCCCATCAACCAAAGAATGGGTAAAAAGGACATGGTGTTTTTATACAATGGAGTACTACTCAGCTATAAAAAAGGATAATCTCAAGGCTTTTATAGATAAATGAATGCAACTTGAGACCATACTCATATGTGAAATAAATCAGACTCACATGTGTAAACATCATATTGTCTCCCTAGTGGAAAAAGTGGAAAAAGTAAAATCCAAAATGTACAATAGGTATTGTGAAATGGGAAGAAACTGTTCAAAAGGAGAGAGAAACTGGGGTAGGGGAAAAGAAAAAAAGGAAGGAAAAAGGGAAAAATATATATATATACACAAAATAGTTATACTGCTAATTGCTATTAGTTCATTGAAAAGAAACACTTACACCTATATTGTTTAATCAATTTTTCATGCCTGTATCTTGTAATATGAACAACTACTTTAAAGATAACAATATACAATGCACTAATTATTGTTACTCTCCTACAATCTTGCTTTGAAATTTTGTACCACTGTTTTTAGTGTTTTTTTTTCTTTAAAATTAAACAAAAAAAGATTGGGAAAGGAAACTGAATTTACTATCGTATGTATCTTCCATATGTGAGTTACTGTTCTAAAAGCACTTAGCATATTACTTTGTTTCATCTTGATCCTTGCAAAATGGATACTATTGTCTGTTATACCAAAGTAGATAGACACCCTTCTACATGCTATTATCCCCAATTTTATAGATGAACAATAAGTTGTTTTTGTTTTTTACCATACTGGAGATTGAATCCAGGGCCCTGAACATGTTAGACAAGCACTAACTTCATTTTATTTTTTGAGCTAGGTTCTTAATAAAGTGCCCAGGCTGGCCTCAAACTCATGATGCTCCTGCCTCAGGCTCCCAAGTAGCTGGATTTGTAGATGTGTGCCACCATGCCCAGGTGAACAATGAAGATTTCATTAGTAGCAGATGGACATGCATGTCTTGTTCGGGTTTCAAGAAATAATATGCCGTGTGGTGTGGCTAAATCATATCACCATAAACTCCATTATGGAAAAGGTGTGCTGCATCTCCAGTGGAAGTCAAAGATAACAGCGGTCTGTAATTAAGGACTTTAAGTCAGGTACTGAGTTGGGTATTCGGCCATCATTTAACCTTAGCAATACACCTATAAGATTGCTTTCATCAATGTGGAAAGAGAGACTAAGCATTGTTCAAGTATGCTACCTATTACTACCTGGCCTGCAAAAGCCAGAGTCAGAATCAGAACCAGACTGACCTCAAAAGTTAATCATTTTCACTACACATTATAGCATTCTGTGTTACTATCTTTGTTTTGTTTTGGGTTTTTTGACAGAATCTCGCTATGTAGTATAGGCTGACCTTGAACTCACTTATATAGACAGCCCAGACTGGCCACGAACTCATGGCTATCCTCCTGCCTTAGCCTCCCAAATGCTGGGATTACAGGTATCCACCACCATGCCCGACTCTGTGTTGCTATCTTTTAGTCCAGCAGAATTTATTAGAAACTTAAGTTATTAGTATTAGACATATTGAATAAGAGGGAGGGGCAGGAATCCAAGGAATTCTAACAAACATTCAAATTTGAGAACCACAGTTTAGCAGAAGAAAATTTGTAACAATCATTCTTATCTTTAAAAATAATATATCTAAAGGACATGGTGGTCTATACCTGTAATCCCAGCATTAGGGAGGATGAGGCAGGAGGATCATTGTGAGTTCAAGGCCAATCTGAGCTATATAGTGAATTCAAGGCCAGCCTGCACTACATAATGAGACCCTGTTTTAAAAAACCAAAAACATGAAAAACAAAACAAACAAACAAACAAAATATATATCTTGGTTTGGTTTTCTTTTCTGATTAGAAAAGGAATTGTATGCTCATTATGAAAGAAGCATATTCCGATCTGCATTGTTCTGTTCTGATCTGCTTTGTTGTGTTTTACTCTGTTTTGCTTTGTTTTGTTCTCTTTAGAAAGAAAGAAAGAAAGAAAGAAAGAAAGAAAGAAAGAAAGAAAGAAATCAAGCAAGCAAGCAAGCAAGCAAGCAAGGAAAAGAAGAAATTAGAAATTCAGCTACAATTCTACCAAAGACAATTGTTATTGACATTTTTATTAATTTTCTTTTAAGCATTTTCCCCATATATCAATGCATTTTAAACATTATTAGTTTGTGCTGTATGTGTATTTTGTAAGTCTACTTTGTTTTGGTTTTTTTGGTACCGGGGATCAACATCACAACCTTGCGCTTGCCAGGCAGGCACTTACACCACTGAGCTAAATCCCCAGCCCCAGTTTTTTATTTAAGTTTCCCATGTCATTATATATGCTTGAGAGCAGTATTTTAATGACTGCTTAGTAGTCAGTTCTTTTTGTTTGTTTGCTTTTGTTTTCCTGAGACAGGGTCTCACTATACAAGTGAGGCTGGCCTTGAACTGGCTTATGTAGCCCAGGCTGTCCTCAGACCTCCAGTGATCCTTCTGACTCAGCTTCCTGAGTGCTGGGATTACAGGGACGCGCCATCACACCAGACAGTAGTCAGTTCTTAACTGTCCAGTTTTTTTTGCTGTTGTTTTAAACTTTTGCTGTCATATATATGATTAGAATGAATATCCTGTTATGTGCTTGTTTGATTTTTTTCCTAAGGCTATGTTTTTATAAATGGAATAACTGAGTCAAAACATATGAATATTTTAACAGCTAGAGAGCCAACATACCCTCCAGGAAAGTTACACTGATTTGTTCTCCACTCACTGACTTACACAATATATATTTATTAAGCACCTACTATGTGTTAGACTCTAGAAAGTTTATTACAATTAACAAAAGATACACTCCCAGCCTTCAAGGAAGCTTTGGTCTTAAAAGAAAGCATTAACTCCTAAGCATTTTCATACCCTGGCCAACACCGAGTTTACACAGCGTAAAAAGAAAGTCATCCCATTTTGTTAGCTAGAGATGGAATTCATTGTTATATTTAAATTAGTGAGGCTGAACATCTTTCTGTTTATATCAGTTATTAAGTGTCCATTACAAGCCAAAACTATGCCTTGAATCCAAGCCCTTGCACAGGCTAAACACATGCTCTGTCATTGAGCTATATTCACCCCCAACTCCTGCTTTTCTGAGAGCTTCAAAAGTCTACTCTCCACACTATTCAGCTTTTTACTACTTCAATTTCAAATTCTTCAGTATAGCTGCCTTACAGATGCCCCTTACTTAATCTAGTATCCTGTGATTATACTTTACTGCCAGCTCCCCTTTCTCATCCCAGTCTGTATGTTTCATCGATTATCTGTTTTAGTGTTTGTGTGTGTGTGTGTGTGTGTGTGTGTGTGGTGCTAGTGACACAGGGGAAATATAACGCCCAACCTACTAGATGTCCAAAATGCTGAGTTTGTGTTCTCTAAAATCAGGGGATGAATTCTACAAACAACAGAGATTAAAAGTAGGAAGAATTTGTTGAGGGAGAAACAGCTCCTAAAAGACAGGAAGGAGCCCAACAGTGGGTTGCCTGCCAATCCCACTTCCCAAAGATGTTTTATTGAGGAAAGCCACGAGGTGAGGTGGGTTCAAGGTGGCACAGAATTATAATCAATCAGTAAGATTACAAGTATAGTCGCTTAGGTAATATTGATCCATTGGAAAATCATAGGATGGGTGCGAGGTGAGACAAAACTGTGCTCAACCAAAGAATTACAGCCAAGTATAGTCACTAGGGTAATATTGATTAAATGAGGATCAAATGGGTAAACAGTCACATAGGAAGCACATATGGGACAGACAAGGCCTTTCCTGGAAGGGGTGGTTAAGGAGGTTGGTCCTCCCCCCAAGGTGATTGATGTCTACTTAGAATATCAATCACTACTGTTCATCTCTAGTGGCCTTCAGTGAATGTGCCTACAGTCACAGTTGTCTTCTGCTTTGACCTCTTGCGGGCCCAGCCCTGTCTGACTGCCTACAATATTTCTACTTAACTTAGTTATCTATAATGCTAAGCCCTTACATGTTAGGCAAGTACACTACCACTGAGCTATACTCCCTGTCCACCTAGCTTTTCTTTATTCTTATTGCAAACATAAAGCAGATGTTTTTCCCCTAGATATTACCTTCAGTAAATCTTACTCTAAAGAATACCCTTTCTCTGTATCATAGAGCCGTGTTTTCCTTTTATATGCTTTTTGTTTTGTTCTCTTGAGACAGAGCCTTGCTATGTAGTTCAAGTTGACCCTGTCTCAAGAAAACAAAAAAAGAACTGACTACTAAGCAGCCATTAAAATAGTTTTTAGAATGCCGGGCGTGGTGGCTCACACCTTTAATCCCAGCACTCGGGAGGCTGAGACAGGCGGATCGTCGTGTTCGAGACCAGCCTGGGCTACAAAGTGAGCTCAAGGCCAGCCTGAACGGCATAGTGAGACCCTGTCTCAAAAAACAGGGCTGGGGATCTAGCTCAGCGGTCTAAGCGCCTGCCCGGCAAGCGAAAGGTCATGAGTTCAATCCCCGGTTCCACAAAAAAAAAAAAAAAGTAGTTTTTAGAGCATATATAAATGACACAGGAAACTATTAAATAAAAAACTAGACTTACAAAATACACATACAGGGTGATCTAATAATGTTTAAAATGTATTGACATATGGGGAAAATATTTAAAAGGAAATTAATAAAAATGTCAACTTGAACTCAGCATAGAGCCTAGGCTGGCCTCAAACTACCAATGATCCTCCTGCCTCAGCCTCCCAAGTGCTGGGATTACAGGCATGTGCCACCATGCCTGGCTCCTTTTATATGCTGTAAAATATTTTCATAGACCTATGAAGTCCTTGTACTTTTTTCTATTTACTCATCTTCAGATGAACAGTTAAGAGTTTTCGTCCTTTTCTGGGTCATTTAAGGAATTTTAAAGGGTTGTTAGGAGAAGCTAAGGGGCATCTATCTAATTGGCCGCCTTCTTAGGGTGGGATTGAAACTTTTCATGTTGAAAATCATGTATTGACTGGATTGAATACTTAAAAATTGGACTAAGAGGTACTTGTTATAATTGACATAAAATATAGAAACAATCAGAGACAACCGCTTGAATGTTCCTGTCCCATTCTTAGGCATGTATTCTTGAGATCTTTTATTCCATTAGTCCATAACCCTTAGTTGGATGCAAACTGTCTGTGGTCTATGACCTTAGGGATGTGATCCATGCCTATGGAATGCCAGGAAGCGACAACACATTCACAGGAGGAGTAAATCTGGTCTCGGTGCTTGAGGACTGTTTATCTGAGCAAGCAATCATTAAACACCAGAGTAAAGGTGTCTTGCTAGAATCTTATTGTGATTCCTTAGAATTGTGCTGCTTCAAAATGGTCTACACATGCGGGCCTGTCCTTGAACTGTTTGTTACTAGTCCACAACTAGACAAAAATAGAAATTGAGAGCAAACTTTTGCAGTATATAATTTACAATCCTGTTGAGATCCTTTGGAAGCGAAAGGGGGAACTGTTAATAATTATGCTGTGACAACAAATATTAACTCGACTATCCAGTCAAACTGAAATATTTGCTCACCTCACCCTTACCCTTTACAAGTGATAACGCTTCTGAACAAGCCTATCAGATGACTTCTACCCATCTCTTTGCTAAGTGTGGTATATCCCAATTCCCAAATCCCAGCCCCCACACACTTCTTAAGATAGCCCAACCATTTCACCCAGATCCCTGATGCCTACCATTTTCAAATCAGCCCTAGAAACTGATTAATGATTGAATTCCATGTCTTGCCCTCTTGCTCCAGCTGAGGTTTCCACCGGTGACTCTGTCCACTGGAGGGTATTTTGGAGAGCCAAATGCCAGTGGTCAGCCACGCCTCCATGAAAAGTCTTGTGATATGACTTATGGTCGTGACTGCTGGATGCAGCATTAACTTCATTCATCACAAACTTCAACAGTTCATACCTCATTGCGAATATTTTCCACATAGTTATTTTTGCTAGTGAACTTGTATAAGAAGAGGGCAGGTATCAGGCCATGGTAGAAATCTAATCTTTCAGGGGGTTCTCTGCTGGCAGCAACTGTGAAATATCACACAATCACATGGGCATTATTACAGCAGTTTTCAAATGTTTTTATTGGCACCACTAGATAACTTTTATAATTCTTATATTCTCTCACACATTTTAAAGTTGACATGTAGAACTTTTCATCATGAACCTAAAAAATTGGAAAATATATGATTTCCTGCATCTTATAAATATTGTCATTTTTTATACAAAATAAAACACTCTTTCCAATGTATGCAATGGAGACTAAGTACTACATATTTGATGTAATATAATATTTACCATCATCCACTTAAAAATACTTAAATTCTCCAACAGTTAGAAATTTTACAGTATTCTTTTTTCTTCATGTTTTCTCTGTCAAAATATGTATTTTTATTCCCTCCATGATCTTATTCTAAAGTAATATTTTATGTTAAAACTTCTTCCATTGATTGTAGCATTATACTTCTGTGCAGCAAAATAAGCAAATACATATAAATTTGAGACTTTAATTGCCTGTGTCTTAAGTGTTAAAAAATTTCTTCTGGATTGACTTACGATAACTATTAGTTTTAAACAATTTATTAGAACAACAATATAATACAAATCTGTCTGCAGTAACTGCCTTTTTCATAAAAATTTTACAGAATAAACTGTAAAAGCTCAAAAAAAATACAAATATGAAAAATTGACAAAAAGTAAAAATATATTGGAAGTTCATCTCTTCGTGAGATGAATGAGACTTAAGAATTTAGTTAATTATACTGATTTTATTCCTCATTTTTATTTTTATAGATGTAAGCAATGGGAAAATTTGTTTAATATATAAGTGGATGGGATTTAAAGAAATTTTCTTTAACAGATTATCTATTTCTTTGTACTCCTGACATACAAGCAAAAAGAAAAAATTCATAGTTTCTATTTTCAAGAAATTATTTTTAATAATATGTGAACTTTTACTTGGATGATCTTTTCAAAATTCTATCAGACAGGGAAAACTTAAACCACTACTTGCAGCAATTCATTACATAGTCATTGGAACCATGCATTTCCTTAATTTCTGGGAACTACATAAAAAAAGATACTACCAAGACTTAGCAAATGACTGCTATTATTTCTGTTAGAGGCACCTTGTTTAGTTCTCTATTTTCAGAAAAAGTTGAGAAAATAGAAATAATGTCAGTTTTAAAGTACATTTGCCTATACAATATTTCTTGGTAAAATGCTATTATTATCACTTGATTTAAATGTATTTTTGTCAAAACTAAGAGAAGATGTGGATTTTACTCACTTAAGAAAAGGTCATACAGTATAATGTAGTTAGTACAGTCTAGAAGGTAGGAACGGAGGGTCTGTGTACACCTTTACCTGCTTATTTCGTCTTTGTTGAACCAATCAAGCAAATCATACTTTGTGAAGAAAGTCAGACTTCTTTTTTTTTCTTAAGATAGAGTCTCACTTTGTAGTCCAGGTTGGCCTTGAACTCACTATGTAGCCCAAGCTGGGTTCAAACTCATGGTGACCCTTCAACCACAGCCTCCTGAGTGCTGGAATTACAGGAGTGCACCACCACAACAGGTGAAACTTCATTTTCAATACAAATATGTGTTCATCTGTTTCAAGAAAGATCCCAAACCAGAGAAGTAAATTATAGGTAGCAGCATCTGGTAACATTATTACAGACAAGATTAAAATAGCATAGCTCTAATGTTGACTTTTCCATTTTATGATACAAAACAAGATGAAATAAATGCACTGTTTCTTTGTTACTTATTTTGAAATGATGCACTAAAAGGTGTTGATAAAATTGCAAATTATCTGTTGAGCAACAAGTATTATAAAAAGCACTTGCTTCTTGTTAAATATACGAAGCATGCATCAAATACCAGTATTTGGTTTTTCAGATTAGCTAAGTAAGTATCATATGTGAAAATTAGCATTAGTGAGTTCAATCCCCAGTACAAAAAAAAAAAAGAAAAGAAGAAAAAAATTAGCCATAGCCCTATTCATTGTTTAGACACAATATTCAATTTCCTTGTGTATTTGAGAAAAGAAAAGCATATAAGCAGCTAAAAACTAATTGATCTAGCAACAAGCATATACCTTATTTTGCTTTTAATAGAGAACATAAAATACTCAACACTCAATTGAGCAAGATAAGGTAAAGATTCACTGCAGCTGGAATAAATAGTTCATAATATGATTTATAAAATTGATTTTAGGTTATTGATTCACACTGAATTTTAAAGGAGTTAAATAACATCTTCATCAAAAGTCATACATATCAGTTCCAGAAAACAATCAATGTCACAAGCTTGTCCTGCATGTTTATACACCAGGATGCTTTTCTTTCCGGCTAATGGTACGTTCTAGCGATAGGTATTAAGAGTTACCGAAACACATTGTTTTAAAAGCCGCTCTTAGAGCAGGTATGGTGGCACATGCCTGTGATTTCAGCTTTCTGTTAGACTGAGGCAGAAGAATTACAATTTGAGCTCAGTCTGGGCAATGTAATTTAGCAGGATCCACTCTCAAAAAATAAAAAGGGTGAGGATGTAGCCCAGTGTGAAGGTGCTGAGTTCAATAATCCTCAATTTAAAAAAAAAAAGCTGCTTATTTGACAGGTGTAGAGGTACACAACTGTAATCTCAGCAATGTAGGAGGCTGAGGCAGAAGGCTTGTGAGTTCAAGGCCAGTCTGGGTAATTTAGCAAAACTCATCCCACAATAAAAAATAAAAACAAACAAAAAAAACTTTTTGGGGGATGTGAGGGAGTAGGGTCTTGCTATGTAGTTCAGACTGGCCTTGAACTCACTGTGTAGCCCAGGCTGGCCTCAAACTCATGGCAACCCTCCTGCCTCAGCCTCCTGAGTGCTGGGGTTATAGGAGTACACTTTCCCTCAAAAAAGAAAAAAATCTTTAAAAAGCTTATTATAGTCTTCAATATTTCTTATCAGTGTTCTCAGCTTTTCCTCATGGGACTCCCTAAACTTTAAATTTTAAAACTGTAAGTGAATGAACTGTATAGTATGTGTGTAACTCAATAAAGTCGTTGGAAAACAAAAGGTTCTATAAACATGTTACAGATTACGCTGTGGTCTGATTTACTGAGCGTTCTGGCTTACCTTTGGGAGCATGCACAGGATAGTCTGTGTCTGGGTATGCTATGCTAACATTTATGTAACTCCACTCTCTTTGGCTCTCCTTTTTCCCTCTTCTCCACACAGCATATTTATTGTTTTTGTTTGTTTTATCAGTTATCTAATGACCCGATCATGCAGACAACAAAGCGCCCGTGACTCATTCTCGTTGCTCACAGCCCTGTGGCAGCTGACACATTAGGGTGACATTGATGGCAGGTGCTTATGCATCCACAATCAGCTGTGGATCTTGGCGGGGCTCTCTCACATGGCAGCAGTTAGCTGGACATTGCCGAATTAGTGTGACCTTTGCTTTTCTCCATGTATGTCTCTTGCATCTGTCTAGTGGGCAAGTTCTCATGTGAGGCAAGTGCAAGTGAGCAAGCAGAAATATTCAGGTGCTTTTCACGCTCTTGCTGCCTCATGTCTTAAACATTCCATTGGCCTAAGCACAGTCTATGATGGAACGCAGTCAGGAGCTGAGGACTACAAAGTTAGGAGCCAGGTGTGGCTTAGTTGGGGCTACTAAAAGTCATGGGTGTATTCATAAAGTCATTTTTTTTTTGAGACAGGGTCTTATGATGTAGTGCAGGCTGGCCTCCAGCTCACAGTGAGCCTCTGGCCTCAGCCTCCTGAGTGCTGGGATTATAGGTGTGCCCCACCATGCCCAGCTCATACTTATCTCTGTAGTTTATCTCATATTGTAAAGTCAGTCACCTCCCCCAAGGTGAATTTTTTTGCTGTTATTTGCTATTACAGAACTGAGTCATAAAATTCTTACTCAAATTGACATCATCAGTTGACTATCACACCTTTGGGAGGTTAAGGCAGGAAGATGGAATGTTCAAATTCCACTTGGGTGATTTAACAAAACCCTGCCTCAAAATAAAAGGGTTGGGTATGCAGCTCAGTGGTAGAGCACCCCTGGGTTCAATCCTCAGTGCCACCAAGAGAAAGTAAAGAAAAAGGAAAAAAGGAAAAAATAAATAAATAGGGAAAGGAAAAGAAAAGAAAAATGATAATATCCCTCACCTAGGGACAAGCACTCTGACACACTACTCTAGCAGAAAACACTCCCCACCCCACCTCACCCCACCCCTGCAGCCAGTATACTTCAGTTTGTTAGTTGCCTAGGTAACAATTCTGGTTCCAGTTATGGTTGCTTCTGTTTCTTAGAAATGGCTGGTCTCTGTGATGCACATTGTATAAACCAATCACCAATTGACAAGTCATTCTGCCTCTGTACTTCCTGCTTGCTTATCCCATATAAACCCTAGAACACCAGAGATCAGGGCCTGATATTCTGGGAATGATTCTAATTAGTTCCCATTGACATAAATAAATCTGCCTCCAAATCTTGGGTGTCATTTCAGTGTTTCTGCTTGCCATTGCACTACCATTGAGCTATCGCCCCAGCCTTTTTTATTTTGAGAGACATGATCTGGCTTTGCCTAGGCTGACCTCTCACTTGTGATCTTTTTGTCTCAGCCTCTTGAGTGTCTGAGATTACCTCGTGTTCCACCATGCCTAGCAAGGTTAATCACTGTCTGTGTGTGCGTGATGTGTGTACACGCGAGCACACGCACACGACAGGATCTCCCTATGTAGCCCAGGCTGGGCTCTGCTTGCATTCCTTCTGCCTCAACCTCCAACTGTTGCCACCATTTCTGCAATGACTCTTGATGTATATACTAAGTCTCTCCCTCTCTCCCTCTCTCTCCCTCTCTTTTCACTCTCTCTCCTTTCTTCCCCTACACATATATGAACACATGTTTATAATAAAAATGTATATATACAGAGTTCAAAAAATAGTATACACACTTCAAGAAAAGGAAAAAATTCTATAAACATTTTAATACTAAATTTATTGAGATATTTTGAGATTAAGACAAGTTACAGCTCTTCCCATGATTAAGTGTCAGTTTGGGCTATGGGGAGGGAAAACTAGCCCCACCCCGATGGAAACAGCACCATGCTGGGGCCACCGTGGGACCAGGACATCCAGAGCCAAGCCTCTCCCCCTATTTCAATGATAGTAAGCTATATATGTTAGCCATTTTGTATTTTAAAAATAAATAAATAAATGTTTCAAAAAAAAAAAAAGAGAGAGAGAAGTTACATTTGGCCTCTACAATTACAAGAGGTGCTCAAAGTGGTGGCCACTCACTTCCAGATATTTATTAGTGTGGCAAACTGCTGCTTGGGTAACCTTGGTCATTGAGATTGCTGCACATGCATTTTCAATTTCCTCTCTAAGGGCCACTGGCAATGTAGTGGGTTTTCTGTGATATACAACATCCTCTAAGGTCCCCCATATAAGGGTAACACTCTACTAAAATAGTATAAAGATACACTATTTTTCTTTTCCTGAAGTATGTATACATTTTAGGCAGACTCTGTATATACATATATGCACACATATATGTGCACAATGAGAAAAATTAATTTACAGCATTTGATCTCAACGAAGTCATGCTTCACCTTCTGCACAAGGTCGCTGTCACCAATTATGGTCTTCTTATATTGTGCATGACTTCTGCCTGCTGAGTAAGATGCTGCTGCTTGGTCTTCTGGTTTTCGCATGGCCAGTGCTGCGATCACCTGCCCTATGGAATGGCAAACACAGACACACAATTACAGATGCGTCATACATTTTCTTGAGAAGTAAAAACTAAGCACTGTATTTTTAAAAATTTAACATACATTTTCTTTCCTTTGAGGACATTTTTGTTAGAGTTTATTATACAATATGAAAGTACAACCAAACAATAATATGAATAAATTCTAAATTTTTTTTTGCCATACAATAAGTATTCCATTATAACAAGCATTCAGTCTACTTTCTACTACAGGACTGCTAGGCATGGTGGCATGTGCAAGTAATCCCAGCACTCCAGATGCTGAAACAGGAAGATCGCCACAGGCTAGCCTGGGCTATGGCGTGAGTTTAAGGCCAGCCTGAACTACATAGTAAGACACTGTCTCAAAAATAAATAAATAATTTTTTTTTTTTTGTACCAGGGATCGAACTCACAACCTTGCACTTACCAGGCAAGCACTTGAACCACTGAGCTAAATCCCTAGCCCATAAATAAATATTATAAAATGGTAAAACCTCTATTACCTGCAGAAATACACGTAATCTACTCAAACTTTCTCGCATTCCCCACTGATCTTGTTGGCTGGTGCCCTGGCAGGCTGGGGCTACTCTCTCATTCATCAAGTAATCACTGGGCAGCCGTATCTAATACCTCACCCAAGACTGTAAAGAGCTCACCGTCTCTACCGTATTTCAACAATCAGTGCCAAGCATGCTGGCTTGAACGGGCAGTTAACAGCTGCCTTGCCTCTGGAAAGTGTTGGGGGGAAGACCCAGTTCATTGCTGGCTGTATTCCAGTCTTTAGCGTGCCCTACCCTAAGTACTCTGTTTGCTGCGCCCATGTCTCCAGGACAGCCAAGGCAAAAGCAGAATTTTGCCAAAACTCACTCTAGCATAACACAATGCAACTGCTAATAATAATACATAGCTACAAAAATGACAAGGAGACAAGTGCTAAAATAGATGACTACGGGACCACAGTGAACCTGAAGCACTCAGGCGCTAATGATAAAGTTACAGTCATTAAGGGGAATGTGGTGTGGGCACAGGGACAAGTATTTAGATCACTGCAAAACAGAGAAACCAACTATGGAAATCAGAAAAATGACACCTCTGTGCAGAAAAGAGCAAATGATACTGTGAAATTTGGTTATCTACATGGAAAAAATAAAGTGGATTCTTACCTTACATCAATCATAAATGTCAATTTAGAATGGGCCTAAATGTGAAGGAAAAAAATTATTTTATTTTATTTTGTTTTACTTATTTTGAGATAGAGTCTTGATATATAGTTCAAGCTGACTTTGAACTCACTATGTAGTCCAGACTTTGAACTCGGGGCAATCCTCCTGTCTCAGCTTCCTTTGTACTGGAATTACAGGCGTGTGCCAGCATGCCCAGTTTGGAAATGCTTTAAACATTTAGAAAAAAAGAAAAAGTACAACACACAGCATGATGACTTTGGGATGAGGAAGGATTCTTTAAACTAGACACACATACACGTGCACACACACACACAAACACAGGTATACATGTATGCACACACATGAAAAGCACAAACCTTAAAGCAAAAAATCTGATGTCTATAAGTACATTAAGATTAATAACTTTTGTTCATCAAATGACACATAGTTCAGCAGTAGAGCACTTGACTAGCAAGTACAAGGCCCTGGGCTCAATCCCTAGCACTGTAACAACAACAATAGATGGATGGATGGGTGGATGGATGGATAAATAGATAGATAGATAGATAGATAGATAGATAGATAGATAGAGGTAGATCTATGAGATATCATCTGTATCTATCTATGCAACTCATGTAACAGAAAATTTTAGCATCTAGAATATATAAAGAACTACTAAAATCAATAAGAAAAAGATAGTTCAGTAGAAAAATGAAAAAAAAAAGCATTTCACAGGACAAAATAGAAATTGGCTTTAAAGACACAAGATGACTGACCTCATTCATAGCAACACAGCCTAAGTGTCAGAAACCAACTGTCGACAAAGATGTGGAGCAGAGCTCTCACTTGCTGCAGCAGTGTGAAGCACACGACTCGTTTGTGAAGCACTTTAACATTTTAACACAATAATTTTGTTTACATTAATACATACATGTCGAAAACAGCAGAACAAGCAATATTTTTATAGACACCTGTATGTGGAGCAGTAGCATAAAAACATGCCTGTGAATAGTAAATACCACATTCAGAATGATAGTTACCTTTGGGGGGGAGGCAAGGTTTGGAGAGAGATTAATAGATGATCTCAACAATATTATCACTTTATTTCTCTTTTCAAAGCCTAGAACAATCAAAGGAACATGCTAAGATTTGATGAATGCAGTAGTGAGTATATGGAATTTAGTATATTGTTCTCTTCTTTCTCTACAGTTAATTGATAAGACAAAAAAATGTAATGGATTAAAAACTGGTGCTCACCTTAGCACCATCTGAATTAAATCAGCATGGTGCTGAGTGTAGATGGCCCACCTGAGGAAAGTTACCAGCATAAAAAGAGACATGGAGAGGAAGAGTGGAGGCGTTGTGGGTTCTCCTAAGTGTTGCGGTTTGGAGCCATTGGTTCTCCCGGATGAGCTTGTCATGCTGGCTTCCCCAATATGAATTCAGCCATTATCATCAGAGGAGCTCGGGACCTTGTGGTTGAGAGTGGCTGTGGTTCACTTTGGGGGAGCTCTGGTCCTTATGTTGAACATTGCTTCCTGACTCCGGAGGGGAAGATGGTTGCTATTTAAACTCCAGGAGAAGTTGTCACCCTGGCTTCCTGGCATGTACTCGACTGTTCTCATTGTCGGAGGAATGCGGGACCTCATTGTTGCTGAGGATGGCTATGGTACTTTTCAGGGAGCCCTGGTCCTTATTTTGAGCATCGCTTTTTGGCTCCACTACAGAATCCTCAACCTACTAGCACAGATCCTTCATCCCACTGGTGTCGACTTTCTAGCTTCCATCACTGGCCTTTGGGCCTTCCCAGTGCAGATCCATCAGACAGACCTGCGTGAGTCTTTGTTGTGGGCTCTAGGCTTCCAGTGGACCTGTGCGAGGTGCTGTCATGGGCTGTAGGTCTTCAGCTGGACTCATGCAGCACATTACTCAGCTAATATTTTTTAGGTCTTTGGTGTTGTGGACAGATTTCCTGCACTTTCTTGTGTTTAACACTGGGTAACCATCATAAATAATACTATACATTCTGTGCCCTGATTGTAATCTTTCTCCTTGCAACCTCTGGCTACAACTAGGAAGAAAGTGCCAAGGCAGATGTTCTGTGCTCTGGGTGAATGATTTGGGGATGACAATGCTCAATGTGTGTACCATTGTTACCCCGACTGATGTGCTTGAAAATTTTGTTGTAATTTTTTCTTCTTCTTCTTTCTTTTTATCTATGAATAAAATGGATTTGAGAAAGAAAGAAAGAAAGAAAGAAAGAAAGAAAGAAAGAAAGAAGAAAAGAAAAGAAAAAAAGAAAAGAAAAGAAAAGAAAAGAAAAGAAAAGAAAAGAAAAGAAAAGAAAAGAAAAGAGCCAACCTGCTGCCTCCCTCAGAAGGAGCTGACTTCTGCCTTTGTCCTTGCTCCCTCATCTGGTCCCCAGGCCTGAAGCTGGACTGCGTGCCGGGAGAGTCTCCCTGGGATTCTGCTTTCCTGGAGACCATGGCACCCTGGAGAGCTGAAGTCGGGCTTTACTGTTGCCTGCCCTGGTGTAGCCAGTGGGGCTTTTCCGTAACGGCTTTAGGAAAATGCGGAATGGGTCCCTTCACGCTCTCTCAGCCGGCTTCCTACCCCGCTTCTTACTCCTGCGCTGCCCCTCTGTATCCTCGGAGAACACTGTCCCTGGCACAAAAAGGGTGTCCAGATGTGCTTGTTGAGTTGACCCAAGCCATTATCAGTACCGTGGTGGACTGCTGGGAGGACATGAAAAAGTCGTACTGTGAGGCGGCATTTTCTAGGTCTGTCCCCTTCTCTACCTCTGCCAACATTCTAGGCACCAGGCCCTGGGAAACTGGGCCCATTTGCAAGAGGCTGAGAGCAAGTACTCAGGCTATTCAAAATTTGGGCTAAATTTCAGATAGCCTCCCACCAATGAGAAATGGATTCTGCTGTCTTTTCCTGCCTTTTAAACATTTGAAACCAAGTTCACCCATCCACCCCTATAAAACTATCGCTCAGCAAGACATCTGAGCAACTGGAAAGAACGCCATCTCAGAGGTTTCTATTTTTATCCTGTATGTAATCAGTGGGAACACACTGTGACCGAAACGGAGAATTATGAATTGATAAGAGCAAACGATTGACATTTGCTTTTGTTCCTGGGTAAACTAATAAAGGAACATGTACTGAATATGTAGAAATATAATGGTCATTTTATGGGTCAGCATTTCTGCAGAAGCACTCAGTGATTTCTGTATTTGTTTGCAGTGAGGAAAAAAATATGCTTTCAAGATACACATTGGCTAGGCTTGGGAAAAATGTTCACGATGCCTGAGTTTCAAGAAACATTGAAATGTAAGATAGTCTTAGCCCTTTCTCCTGTAAATTATTAACCTGTGACTGCAACACCCATTCTCTGCCATTCTCTTAACAACAAAAAAAAGAATGTATTGCTATGAGCAGTACCACAAGCCTGTGTCACTCGTAGTTGGGAGGCTGAAGTGAGAGGATTACTTGAGTCCAGGAGTTTGAGAACAGCTTGGAAAACATTGTGAGATCTCACCTAAAAAGATAAATTAAATGTGCC